>JAOVVI020014732.1:0-11411 GCA_028571085.2 Nepenthes alata | reverse complement strand
AATCAAACTCAAAAGAGAGAATAAAAAGGGTATGAGAGCACTTATCTCGACCCGATCTGCAACTTTTCTAACGAACTCTGGGACGGATTCAGGCTCGTGGGCTTTGATCTCTTCGTTCTCTCTCTTGTTCTTCACTCTCTCTCTCTTGTTAGGGTTTTGGTTCCACGGGAAATGAAAACGCCAAGGCAGCACGGGTTTTTAAAATAGACTGGCGCTTAAGCGCCAGTTGAGCATGCATTAGGAGTGGGCTCACTGCCCGTGCCTAGCTTGAGTGTCGACAGCGAGCAGCAGGCGTGGCTGTTCTGGTTTTGGCGCCTGCCTGCCACGCACGAGTGCACAGCAAGCACCGTGTTGCTGGGTGGGGCACCAGCATACAACTGCCCATTTCTACCAATTTTTACTTCCGATACTTATTCTTCTGCATACATTAAACTTAGTCTTGATTACTATTATGTTAATTATCTCATAATTATTATGTTTTAGATCCGGAACCTTACAACTCTCCCCCACTTATGAAAATTTTGTCATTGAAATTAATGAATCCTAAGATTTAATTAAATCGACGTACCTCAGAAGAGATGGGGATACTTGTCCCGAATTTCATCCTCTCTTTCCCACATCGCCTCCTCGGCGGAATGATTCATCCATAATACTTTCATGAGAGAGATCGTCTTTGAGTGCAAAATCTGATCCTTGCGATCCAAAATCTATGGCTCCTCCAAATATGATAAATCCTTGTTGGCAACAAAGGAACCATAATCAATCACATGCACTGGATTGTAGATGTACTTTCTCAATATCGATACATGGAAGACATTACGCACCTCGAAAAAATTTGGTTGCAACGCCAATCGGTATGCCACTTCTCCGGCTTTCTCCAGGATCTCGAACAGCCCAATATTACGCGGGCTCAACTTTCCCTTGATGCCAAATCTGGTGATTCCCTTCGAGGGCGAGACTTTAAGGGACACAAAATCGCTGACCTCGAATCGGAGCTCAGATCTCCTTCCGTCCACATAGCTCTTCTGTTGACTCTGCACAACCTTCAGCTTATCGACAATCATAGCAATCTTTTCTGATGTCTCTCTAATCACATCGGGCCCCATAAGTTGTCTGTCTCTAGTCTCCTCCCAATGAATTGGAGATCAGCACTTTCTACCATAAAGTGCCTCGAACGAAGCCATATCAAGGCTTACTTGGAAGCTGCTGTTGTTTGCAAACTCCACTAGCTCCAGGTGATCATCCCAACATCCTTTGAACTCCATCACCGAGGCTTGAAGCATATCTTCCAAAATTTGGATGGTCCACTCAGACTACCATTGGTTTGGAGATGATACGCTGTACTGAATTTTAAATTCATCCCTAACTCCTGATGAAACTATCTAAAAATTTAGAGACAAATCACGGATCACAGTCGGGCACAATGGACACTGGCACACCGTGCAATCTAACGATCTTGCTGATATGTAGTTGTGCCAGGTGAGCAGGGGAATATGTAGTTTGAATGGCTATAAAATGTACAGATTTCGTCAGCCGATCCACAATAACCCAGATTGCATTGTGATTACTCAGAGTCTTAGGAAAATGGGAAACAAAATCCATAGAAATGTCCTCCCATTTTGAAGTCGGGATAGACAACGGTTACAACAATCCTGAAGACTTCCTCCTCTCAGCCTTAAGCTGCTGGCAAATGGGATATCGCCCAACAAAAGCAATGATCTCCCTACGCATGTTCCTCCACCTGAATATCTTCCTCAAATCTTAGTACATCTTGTTGATCCCAGGGTGGAGAGTGTACCTGGTCCGATGCGCCTCTTTCATAATTTCTTCCTTCAGCTCCCTATCATCAGGCACACGTAGTCGCTCCCGAAATCTCAATACTCCATCAGCTCAAACACTGAAATCAACTCGGGAATCTCTACCAAGATCACTAGCAATGTTCCTAAAAAATGGATCATTTTCCTGCCCTTTCTTAATCCTCTGCAAGATCTCGGGCTGCACCTGCAAGAAGGATAACATTATACGATTTCACTTGACGTAACACTGGATGTTGCAAGACTTCAGACAATCTAGCATCTCCATCTGCTTTATCTGCATCGTTGCCACCAAACAAGTCCGGCGACTCAGGGCATCCACCACCACATTCGCCTTCCCCGACCGATACTGGATCTTACAATCGTAATCTTTAAGGAATTCGATCCATCACCGCTGCCTTATATTTAACTCCTTCTACGAAAATAAGTACTTAAGGCTTTTATGATTGGAGTATACCAAAATTTCATGCCGAACAAATAGTGTCTCTAGATCTTCAATGTAAAAACCACGGCGGCTAACTCCAAATCATGGGTCGGGTAGTTCTTCTCGTGGGTCTTTAATTGTCGAGACTCAAAAGCAACCACCTTCTCATTCTGCATAAGAAAACATCCTAGCCCGATCTTGGAAGCGTCACAATACACCTCGAACCCACCAAAATCATTAGGAAAAGTCAGAATCGGTGCAGAAGTCAACTGATCCTTTAGCTCTTGGAAGCTTCGGTCACATTTCTCGGTCCATTCAAATTGGGCTTCCTTCTTTATTAACTGGGTAAGCAGCAAGGTAATGCAAGAGAAATTCTCCACAAATAGACGATAATAGCCAGCCATACCCAAAAAGTTATGGTCCTCCATCACGGTCGTCGGTCGATCCCAACTAATCACCACTTCAACTTTCTTCGGTTCCACCAAGATGCCTCCATCAGAAATGATGTGGCCCAAGAATACTACCTCAGTGAGCCAATAGTCGTACTTCTTTAGTTTCGTGAACAACTGATGCTCTCGAAGGGTCTAAAGCACGATCCTCAAATGCTCCTCATGCTCGGTACAACTCTTGGAATAAATTAAGATGTTATCGATAAAGACCACGACACACTTATCCAAGTATGACTGGAAGACCTGGTTTATCAAGTCCATAAACATGGCCGGCGCATTAGTCAATCCGAATAGCATCACAAGAAACTCGTAATGACCATATCTTATTCAGAAAATCGTCTTCGCCATGTCCTCCAACTTGATGCGAAGCTATTGATATTCCAACTGAAGATCAATTTTAGAGAACACACGGGCTAGTTACAACTGATCGAAGAAATCATCAATCCGTGACAACGGGTACTTTTCTTGATTGTGATCTTATTCAACTCGTGATAATCTATACACAGCCTTAAGATCCCATCCTTCTTTTTTACAAACAAGACCGAAGCACCATATGGTGAAATGCTGGGTCTAATAAAACTCATATCAAGCAAATCCTGCAACTGCTATTTCAACTTTTTAGCTCAGTAGAGGCCATGTGATAAGGGGTCCTCAAGATAGGTGCCAATCCCGACACAAGATCAATTTTGAACTCGACCTCACGGTGTGGCGGTATGACGGATAGCTTATCAGTAAACACATCCATAAACTTGCACACAATCAGAATATCCTTCGCAGATAATTCCCGACTTTCCACAATGTCAGCATAGGCTAGAAAGGCTTCACAACTGCTCTTCAACAAATGGCAAGCTTGGAGAGCCAAAATAAAACTAGATGCTCCCACTCTCTGAATTCCCTGAATGTGAAAAGGCTCACATTCTGGGATTGCAAAATCCACCCTCTTGTAGAAGCAATCAATAGTCGAATGATATCTAAACAATCAATCCATTCCCAAAATAATATCGAAATCATGCATATCTAGAAGAACCAAATCAACAACCAAAGGCAACCCATTCACCTCCACAATACACCCAGGGTAGGAGACATCAGTAATAATAGAAGATCCTGTGGACATAGATACAACCAAGGAGAAATCAAGGGTCATGGGAGAGGTTGCAATACGACAGAAAAATCGGGGAGAGACAAATGAGTGCGTAGGCTCAAAATCAAAAAGCACTGAACAAGAAATGTACAAATAGAGAGTATACCTTCCACCACATTGTCCAATGCCTTGGCCTCACTTGCGAACACTACAAAGGCCTTTCTTTGAACCATAGGCTTCGGAGTACGGACCTTCGGCGGCTGAGGGCATTCTTTGGCCCTGTGCCCCACTTGACCACAATTGAAACAGGTGCCTGTCAACTTAAAACAGGGCCTACTCCCATGCATCTTTCTGCAATGTTGACATGGGCCCATTGAAGCTTGTGAAGATGTCGAGATCAGAATCCAATTGCTTTGACTCCTTGAACAGCCTCCCAGGATTTGCACTAGAACTAGCACCCATACCACTCTTACTCGGTGACCTCTTCCTGAAAAACTCCTCCTTCGTAAGCTCTTGCTCGTGGATCAGGGCATAATCCAAAGCATCGGCGTAAGTCGTCAGCTTGAGGGTCGCCAACTACTTGGGATATCATCCCGCAAGCCTTGCAGAAACTTCCCTACCTTCCTCTCCTCATCCTCAACCATATAAGAGGCGAACCGTGACATCTCAGTAAACTTGGCATCATATTCAGCCATGATTCAACTACCCTACCTCAATCAGATTAACTCCTCTTCCTTTTGGACATGGAGGCTAGAAGGGAAATACTTCTCCATGAACGCCTCCTCAAACATCTGCCATGTGATCTCATCCTCAGACACCCCTAAGGCTCTTTTCTTCATCAGCCACCAATGATGCGCCTCACCCTCTAGCCGGTAGGACACAAACAAAACCTGATCCTCATTGGGGCAACAGATGATAGTGAACAACTTCTTTAGTCTCTCAAACCACGTGTCTGCTTTAATAGGGTCAGGCTTCCCCAGAAACTCTAGAACTTGCTCCTGGATGAAGCGATCATATGCATATGGTCTCGGATTAGCAGAGGCCTAAACGGGAGCTAGAGCAGGAAGAGGGGCGAGATTTCGTTGCTCCATATTCTTAATGATGTTTGCCATATGCCGCAACAAATTCAAGTACTCGGCCTCCTGGTCTTGTGATCGACCACCTCCTCGTGAGCCTCTACGTCTAGGTGGCATATTTGGCTTCTAAAGACACTTCTGAAACAAGAATAATCAAGGGTTAGCCAAAAGATCGGACTCTAATTAAGACATTGTAATCTATGTGATTAAATAAAACTATCGTCCTAACTTAGTTCTAGTCTAAGTTACGTGAGCTAGGGTAACTAGAACTATCTATCCTAACTTTGTCATTCTACACCTACATCGGCCTATTCAGTCTTAGCCTATACTACTCTAAACTTTCGTATAAGATCCAAATAAAACCTAAGGTATCTTTTTCTCTGATACCAATAGTGACAGACCGTATAATCTGTCAAAAATTTGGCAGAGTTTTGTTTATAAAATGAACGTTCGTTAAATATAAAACATGTATAAAATCCTGTACAACAACCACAACACTCATACAGCACATTACAGGATCCCAATAGCCGTAAAATTGTAACATGTGGTACCAGCGTTAAACTCCGGGTACGATGCCGGTTTAGAAAAGATGCCAACTAGGTAATCAATTACAACCATAAAAGAAACATGCGGAAGCTACTTCAACAATCAATAAACAGTGGAAACTAAACTATACGTTAATCATTATCACATATACACATATATTACCATAAGTATCAAAATAAATAATACAATATACATGTCTCATACAAAATCATACAACTAAGTCCCCAAGAGCTCTCCAATCAGTATTAGCTGCCTATCCTGCGTCTATGGCCTATTCGAACTCATTAGGCATAATAGTGGGCTATCTGGAAGGAAGAAGAAGTAAGGGTGAGTTAACAGCTTGACAAGTGTATCGTAAACAAACAATAAGCAGTAGATATTCAAATAAAACGGGAATGGGATGGGAGCAATGAGTAAGGATGCATGAACATATGAAATATGATTTAATACGATTTTTTATTTACATTTATTTTGACGAACCAGAGCCGGTAAATCTTACTAATAAAAGGTGTGGGAGGACGAGAAAAGGATCATGATACTCCACAAGATTTAAGACTGTGAGCTCTTATTTTAGACACAGAGGAGGGGCTATCTACATATCATGCCTGTAGCCGGGCCGATAAATGCTACATGGTGAGCGGTATACCTATCACTCGGTATACAGGGCCAACAAAATGCTACCATAATCTCCTACAGTTTAGAGGCAGTCCTTATCCTTCCACAGTAATATTCTAATGCTTGTCAAGAGTATTACCTATTACAATATGCGGCAAGCATAATCCTTAAGTCTTTACTGTAATACCAATGACACGCCAAGGGTTATTACCTTCCGTAACATAATTTCATGGTCCTAGTTTCATAATTTCATATTCTTTGAGGGAAAGTCCACCATACTTCTTTCATCACAATATTCTCCACTCAAGAGAGCAATTCAATCATATAGCACATTGTGGTTTTTTCTCCAAATACATGCATAGCTGTTGTCTTTATTTTGAATTTAAGTCTTCTCATAACTTCATTTACATGCACGATTATAATAAACATAAGGAAGAATAGAAATTCTTACCATCCAGAGACAATTATAATATTTGGGGGCTTTCGGGTCATTTTTTCGTCACAAACGAAACACAAACACATTTCTTCGGAACTTATAACTAAACACATGCAATTAGACATAGCTGACATAACAAATAAATAGGGTGGAATCATACAAAATTTATTTTTATCTCGGATGAACAGTGTCAATGCCAATTTAGAGCCTTCGGACATGCTGAACGGGTTGATTCTTGTTAAATTGAACGCCCCACCAATGTAACCACATAATTAGAACATGGGTAATACATAATTGAGGGCCAAACATGCACAAATTCAAAAGTAAAGAGGAAATTCTGGAGATGGGCGTGTGTCTAGGGCTTGGCAAAGTCAAATCGAGAAAATCGGCGAAAAAATTGGGTATCAAACGGTAAATAAATTATACTAGGGTCATAGATTCTATATTTTTATGATTTGGGTGGGTATCGGAATAAAAATACCCAAGAAAAAATGAATAAAAATCGCAAGAGAAAATAAAAAGGGTATGGGAGGACTTGCCTCGACCCGATCTATAACTTTTCTAACTAGCTCTTGGACGGATTCGAGCTCATGGGCTTCGATCTCTTCCTTGTCTCTCTTGTTCTTCACTCTCTCTCTCTCTTGTTTGGGTTTTGGTTCCACGGGAAATGAAAATGCTAAGGCAGCACTGGTTTTTAAAATAAACTGGCGCTCAAGCGCCAGTCGAGTGTGCATCAGGCGTGGGCTCACTGCCCCCACCTCGCTCGAGCGCTAACGGCTAGCAACGGGCGTGGATGTTCTATTTTTGGTGCCTGCCAACTGCACACAAGGTCACGGCAGGCACCGTGCTGCTGGGCGGGCCACTAGCATACAACAGCCCACTTCTACCAATTTTTACTTCTAGTACCTATTCTTCTGCGTACATTAAGCTTTGTCTTGATTATTATTATATTAATTACCTCCTAATTATTATGTTTTACATCCAGAACCTCACAATACCTGAGGGGATCGAACGAAAATTAAAAAGAGAGAAAGAAAAGGGTATCAATGTACTTACCTCGATCCGATCTATAACTTTTCCAACTAGCTCTAAGTCGGATTCAAATTTGAAGGCTTTGATTTCCTCATTCTCTCTCTTCTTCCCCACACTCTCTCTCCTATCTTTGGTTTTGTGTTGAATAACGGTCAGAAGCTCGCATGTGTTTTGAATCTTCAAGCTGGCGCTTGAGCGCCATTCATAGCAAGCTTCAAGCGCGGGAGCACTGGACCGGGTGCCTATTTCCAGCGCTTAAGCACCTAGTAGGTGTCGGCCTGCTAGATCGGGCACCCCCAGCGCCGCCTCGGGAGCTTGGTAGGCGCCCACCTCCACCGCCCTAAATTGCTCTAGAAATATATTTTTTCGCGTACTTTAAGCCTAATTTTGATTATATGAATTTAATTACTCCCAATTACGGTATTTTAGAAACCCGTACCTTACAATATGCTTCACGAGGAGCAATTCCCATCTGACATCATCTCGTAATCTAGAAATGAAGCAATTTAGGAGGTTTATAGTGGTAACTCTAGGGGCTCTTTTGGAAAGGGATTCAAACTCAGTCATATAAGCTACCACAGTGGTAACTTGGTAAAGCTTACATAACGTGGCATCATGATTTAGATAAGAAGATGGACCAAACCTGAGTTCCAAATCATGGGAGAAAAATTTCTTGGTGGATAGTTGTCTTGTTGTTTTCATCCATTGGTACCATTGCAAGGTGGCCCCAGACATATAGAAGGCCACAATGGTAAGCTTCTGCTCTGGTGGGGTGCAATGATACAGAAAAATTGATTGATTTGGAACAACCATCCGACTATGTTTTCTCCCAAGAAAAAGATATTTCCAGCTTAGGTAAGCGAAGGTGAGCAGAAATTAGAGTTTCAGTTAGTGATGATGATATCGCTAGTGGGGTTTGAGAAGCTTTGTGTAACATAACAGAGGATGTGGGAGTTGGTAGTAATGCTGAATTTGTAGTGGTTAGAGGGGGTAGTTCGGTTTGAAGAAAGAGCTCGTTAAGAGTTAGCTGGTTCGCTCCATCGTCGCCTCCTGAGTAGCGAATCGTTCAGTTTGCTGTTGTACTGTAGCCATGACCTCTGAAATTTCCTTCGTTAGAAACACGATCAACACTTCGATCGTCTTGGAACGAGTGGTGACACCCTCTACCATGTCTCAATGAGAATACAAATAATACATGTGGCCCTACATTTCACCGCTTCAACAGGAGCAATGGAGAGTTCTTGAAGGTAAAGAAAACAGATGAAGGGGGAGGGGAGCAGACTGACAGAGAGCAGAGAGAGTAAAAGAGTGAGAGAGAGGAAAATTAGTTAAGAGTTGTATATATATTCCCTTTTCCTAATTAGCAGAAGCATACATATAATAGGTGTAACAGAAAATGGGTAAAAAGAAATAAAAGCAAAGGTTAAATGAAGATTCTAACAGAAGATGCTAACAGCCAATATTCCATCAGACAGAACTTATAACCAAATTAAATGTAATCGTGGAGTTTGAGAGGAGGTCGAGTCAAGCGGGTATTCCATCGTGACTGCACCCGATCAATTGGGACCAATGGAACTGATGGGCCTGGCACTGCTTGAAGTGGACCAGCATCAGTTGAAGGTGGACTTGGGCTTGAATCACATGGGGTGGAATCAGGGAAGACTAGGCTTGCATCTCGAAGGCCCGTGACATATAACTATTCATTTAAATATCAATGACTTAAATTATAATTTTAGGTTTAAAATGGATGGCCATATTCAATCAATCTGATTTAACTTAATAATCATAAATTTTTATTTAAATTTAATTTATATTATGCTTGTATTTAATTTTGTTGAGACTAATTTTGTTTAGAAATATCTGGGCTAATATGTTGAATTATTTTATCTATCAGAGGATTAGGTTATTGTACTTAAAAATTAGCTTGGGTATGGCTATGCAGCTTGACTATTGATTAGTTGTTGTTTACTTATTTTCCTGTTCAATTTGTTTCTCTGCTAGAAGATCAGGTTCTTCTACTAAACAATTAGCTTGGCTATTGCCATATGGCTTGCTTATTGATTAGTTGTCCAACTGTTTTGGTGATACATATATACATACATATATATATATATATATATGTGTGTGTGTGTGTTTATGTGTGATACGTACCTAAAATTTGAATAACAACTTAGAACTATCAAAATAGATACTTGAATCTCCTTATTCAAATCTTGCACATTATAATGGCAAACAAGTGATCAGAGGATACGAGATTTACTTTTGGTATATTTTTTGATACTCAAATTAATAATCTTTCTAAAAAAAATAAAAAAGATTCAGGAAATAAGTTGTGAGAGAGTAAAAAATGTCATAAACCCAGATCAAAGAATGTTTAATAAAATAATCAATAAATCTCAAGATAATACATTAAATCCTAACCCAGAAGTGACTAAATAAATAGACCATAAAATATCATCATCCAAATAATAATAATAGACAGAATCCAAAACTATCACTGGACCCTATTGGATAACCTTCCGGACGATAATGAATATACGACCTGCTCTATATATATTGTAAGGGAGATGACAAACCAAAATATAACCACAACGCCCAAATCATGAGACCCAACAATAAATAATTCAATAACTTAATAATCCAACTGTTTCAATAAATAACAATAGGCCAATAACCGGCCAGACCTAGTATCCAAAATACAGCCCAAAACTACATAATTGAATAGAATATTAATCCTCGCCAAAACAGACGAATGTTGTGTTCAAATTGCATCCAACTCCTACCCAGTATCCAAACCCACAAATTTGAAGATATAAAAAAAAATGTGAACCTGGATATCAACAAGTATCATATCATATATAATAAATAATAGCATCCAAAATTAGAGGGAGAGTTAATAAATACAATCAAAATGGATAAAAGACTCAAATCCAAAAATTTGATATCTGAAAGCTAATGGTAATCTCGTACTCAAATTATAATTAGAATCAAATCTTAGTCCCATTGGAGCGTACTCATAACAAATTGTGATTCATAGTCAAATCCTATAATCTAAATCATATCACATCCATACAAAACATATACTGTCATTAACTCGAACCAAAGTAGGTCTAAATAATAAATAATTAAATTTTAAATAACAGATAAATAAATTCTAATCGGGTGTGATATAAATAAACAGACCATAAAATTTTATCATCTAAATAATAATAACAATAAATAGATAAACCAAACAACTCATCATAGGACCTCATTAAACATCTTGCCCAGATGACATAAATATGACATGTTCCAAACAATCGTAGGGAAGGGACAAAATCATAAGCATATACACATCCATCAAACTATGGATCCAACTGTTTAATACAGATCCAGAGGGCCTATATCTGACCAATCCAAAACAACCGAAATACAATCGATACCATTAATATCTAAATATATATAATACTTACTAGAATAACTAATGTCGAGTTAGAATCACGTTTAGGTCTTGTAAGATATCCAAACAGTCTACTCTAAAAGGATAAGAAATATAAAACGAAGTTCAGCAAGCATTATATATATATATAATAAACAAATATGTTTGATAAATAAGAGGAAAGTTCTATAAATGAATAATAGATATAAATCCGATGTTAGAAAATAGATAACATATAAAAATTCAAAAGGCCAATATTAGAAATCAAATTAGCAAATTCTAATCAGAATCCAAAATCAGAAAGTCGATAGTAGTCTCACACTTAAATCATATATCAGATCAAAATATATATCAGATTAAAACATTGTCCCCTCAGGACGCATACTGAACAGAAGTGATAGGAGTGAAACCGGATAAACAAAATCAGATGATTAGAATTGTATCAGAATCTAATAAATAGATAACAAAATTCAAGTTAAAATCATAAAAACAGAGTTAGAATTTGGAATGAAACCATATA
>JAOVVI020014731.1:0-11411 GCA_028571085.2 Nepenthes alata | reverse complement strand
ATGAATGCCAATTCACTTAATTATTTGGAAATGATGTGTAATTGCTTGTCTGCTTGTAGGCCTTGTGTCCTTCGATTTTTGCAAAAGGATAGAGCAGTTTGCTCGGTAATGATGCTCACAAAAAGGAAAGGTAAACAGTCCCTTATATCCGTATCTTTTCGTACTCGCTTTGACTTTAATGTGAAATATGATGAGGAAGTGTCACTAATTCCAAAAGGTATAAGTATAGACTAGTATACACGCACTTCGCTCACACGGACTTGGCAGCAGATGACTTCGAAAAAGGCCTCGAGTTCTTCTAAAATGTAGATAGGTATCCCAAATCATTTCAAAAGTATGTGTTTGTACCAAGTATTTACGGTTGTATGACTATAATTTAAAATTTACAGGTCATGTCAGTGATTAAGAGACTCGGTAAGTAAATTTTTTTTACGGTTACTAAATTATTGAGGTCTGCTTCTCGTGATATTGACATCTTTTAAATTGTCGTTATTGTTATTTTAAATTGTACTGCACAATTACTCTTAGTGACTTAGGTCGTGTGGGTTAGGGGCTAAGGTGTCGATTTTGATCTAAGTTATCGCGGTCAAACTTAGGGTTAAGATTTTCGACAAAGGTTCTAGTCTTTCTCCCATAAATGAAGATGTCTAACAAATTCTTCTTTAAATTACGTTGATATTTCGTGCTGGAGAAATGATATCGGGATCTGAAGACATCTAAGGCAATAAAAAAGGCAAAAAATACAACAGAGGATGGGAAAAAAATTATGGAGGCCACTGAGGGGATACGAGCTTGTGAGTACTTATGAAACTATATGTTATGTTATATGTCGTTGTGCATTGTATTTTTATCTTACTGATATGATACTAATATAGCATGTATCCATATTTAGTGAAGAGATGAAGAACTTGTCTCCGAATCAGCGTTGACTATGGTCATAATCTATAGGTGTGAACTTCGCTTGCGTCTTACGGATTTAGATTTGGAGGATGGAGTCTCCAACAAAGCTCTCAAAAATTTATTTTGATCAGGTCAGTACGTATACTAATTTATCGGCAATTATATTAGAATAATATTTCTTTCGCATACTTCTTTAATGACATGCACCGCCATCGAGATAACAACTTTCGAATTTTGAATTTATGTGAAAATTTAGAAGATTGTGGGAAGAAGAAAGGAACTAGGGAAGGGCTTAATTGAAGCCGAAAAATATAGAAGAAAATGTCGGAGAGGCGAGAAGGTATGACACTCTGACTATTTTACCCAACTTAATACCAATTTGCTTAATTATTTGGAAATGATGTATAATTGATTGTCTGGTTGCAGATCGTGTGTCCTTCGATTTTTGCAAAAGGATAGAGCAGTTTTCTTTGGAATGATGCTCACGAAAAAGAAAGGTAAAGAGTCCCTTATATCCAAATCTTTCAGTACTCGCTTTGACGTTAACGTGAACTACGATGAGGCAGTGTCACTAATTCCAAAAGGTATCAGTAGAGACTAGTATACACGCACTTTGTCACGGATTTGGCAGCGGACGACTTTGAAAAATGCCTCGAGTTCTTCTAAATTATAGGTACATATCCCAAATTATTTCAAAAGTATGTATTTGTATCAAATATTTACGGTTGTATGATTATAATTGAAATTTTACAGGTCATGTTAGCGATTAAGGGACCAGGTAAGTGAATTTTTTTTACGGTTGGTAAATTATCGAAGTACGCTTCTCCTGATATTGACAGCTTTTAATTTCTCATTGTCGTCATTTTATATTGTACTGCATAATTACTCTTAGTGACTTAGGTCGTGTGGGTCAGGGGCTAGGGTGTTGATTTGGGTCTAGGTCACCGCGATCATGCTTAGGGTTAAGGTTTTCGACAAAGGTTCTAGTTTTCCCCCCATTAATGAAGCTTTCTAACAAATTTTTCATTAAATTCCGCTGATATTTCGTGTAGGGGAAATGATATCGGGATCCTAAGACACCTAAGGTAAAGAAAAAGGCAAAAAGTGCAGCAAAGGATGGATAAAAAATTATGGAGGCCACTGAGCGGATTCTAGCTTGTGAGTACTTATAAAACCATATATTATGTTATATGCTGTTGTGCATTGTATTTTTATTTGGTTGGCTATGATGCTGATGTAGCGTGTATCCATATTCAGTGAAGAGATGAAGAACTTCCTAAGAGATTTCTAGAGATGTAAATCGCCCAGATAGTATTGTCTTGATAGATGCGACCTTCAATGCTCTTATAGTCCTTTGTGTAGTCTCTGAATTAGCATTGACTATGGTCGTAAATTATAGGTGTGAATTGCACTTGCGTCTTGTGGACTTGGATTTGGACGATGGAGTTTCCAACAAAGCTCTCAAAAATTTATTTAGATTAGGTCAATACGTATACTAATTTGTCTTCAATTGTATTAGAATAATTTTTCTTTCGCATAGTCCTTTTATGACATGCAACGCCGTCAAGATAACAACTTTTGAATTTCGAATCTATGTGAAAATTTAGACGGTCGTGGGAAGAAGAAATGAAGCAGGATAGTCCTTAATTAAAGCCAAAAAATATAGAAGAAAATGTCGGAGAGGCGAGAAGGTATGACTCTGTCCAACTATTTTACCCAACTTAATGCCAATTCGCTTAATTATTTTAAAAGAATGTGTAATTGCTTATTTGGTTGCAGGCCGTATGTCCTTTGGTTTTTGCAAAAGGATAGAACAGTTTCCTCAGAATGATACTCACAAAAAAGAAGGGTAAACAGTCCCTTATATCCGTATTTTTCAGTACTTGCTTTGACGTTAACGTGAAATATGATGAGACAGTGTCATTAATTCTAAAAAGTATCGGCAGAGACTAGTATACACGCAATTTCCTCACACGGACTTGGCAGCAGATGACTTTGAAAAAGGCATCGAGTTCTTCTAAAATGTAGGTACGTATCCCAAATCATTTCAAAAGTATGTGTTTATATCAAATATTTACGGTTGTATGATTATAATTGAAATTTACAGGTCATGTTAGCGATTAAGGGACCAGGTTAGTGAATTTTTTTTACGGTTGGTAAATTATCGAGGTACGCTTCTCGTGATACTGACAGCTTTTAAATTCTTATTGTCGTCATTTTAAACTATATTGCACAATTACTCTTAGTGACTTAGGTCGTGTGGGTTTGGGGCTAGGGTGTCAATTTTGGTCAAGGTCACTGCGGTCAGGCTTAGGGTTAAGGATTTTGACAAAGGTTCTGGTCTTCCCCCCAGATCTGAAGCTTTCTAACAAATTCTTCTTTAAATTACGCTGATATTTCATACATGAGAAATGATATCAGGATCCAAAGACACTTAAGGCAAATAAAAAGGCGAAAACTGCAACAGTGAGGATGGAAAAAAATTATTGAGGATGGAAAAATGCAAAGAAAAAGGCGAAAAATGCAACAGTGAGGATGGAAAAAAATTATTGAGGCCACTGAGCGGATGCTAACTTGTGAGTACTTATGAAACAATATGTTATGTCATATGTCATTGTGCATTGGATTTTTATCTGACTGGCTATGATGCTGATGTAGCATGTATCCATATTCAGTGAAGAGATGAAGAACTTCATTTGGGGTTTCTAGATATGTGAATCGCCCAAATAGCGTAATCTTGATATGTGACTTTCAATGCTCTTATAGCCCTTTGTGTAGTCTCTGAATTAGTATTGACTATGGTCGTAAACTATAGGTGTGAACTATGCTTGCGTCTTGTGGACTTGGATTTGGAGGATGGAGTCTCCAACAAAACTCTCAAAATTTTATTCAGATTAGGTCGGTACGAGTACTAATTTGTTTTCAATTGTATTAGAATAATATTTCTTTCGCATACTCCTTTAATGACATGCAACGTCGTCGAGATAACAACTTTCAAATTCCGAATCTATGTAAAAATTCAGAGGGTCCTTGGAAGAAGAAAGGAAGGAGGCAAGGCCTTAATTAAAGATGAAAAATATAGAAAAAAATGTCGAAGAGGTGAGAAGGTATGACACTGTCTGACTATTTTACCTAACTTAATGCCAATTCGCTTAATTATTTGAAAATGATGTGTAATTGTTTGTCTAGTTGCAAGCCGTGTGTCCTTTGATTTTTACAAAAGGATAAAGCAGTTTCCTCGAGAATGATGCTCATGAAAAAGAAAGGTAAATAGTCCATTATATCCATGTCTTTTAGTACTTGCTTTGACGTTAACGTGAAATATGATGAGGCAGTGTCACGAATTCCAAAAGGTATCTGCAGTGACTAGTATACACGTACTTTGCTGACACGGACTTGGCAACGGACGACTTCGAAAAAGGCCCCGAGTTCTTCTAAAATGTAGGTACATATCCCAAATTAATTCAAAAGTATGCGATTTACCAAATATTTACAGTTGTATGACTATTATTGAAAATTTATAGATCATGTTAGCGATTAAGGGACCAGGTTAGTGAATTTCTTTTACGGTTGCTAAATTATCGAGGCACGCTTCTCTTGATACTGACAACTTTTAAATTCTCATTATCGTCATTTTAAATTGTACCGCACAATTACTCTTAGTGACTTAGGTCGTGTGGGTCAGGGGGTAGGGTGTCGATTTTGGTCTAGGTCACTGCGGTCTGGCTTAGGGTTAAGATTTTCGACAAAGATTTTGGTCTTCCCCCCAGAAATTTCTAACAATTTCTTCTTTAAATTACGTTGATATTTCTTACAAGAGAGATGATATCGGGATCCGTAGACACTTAAGGCAAAGAAAAAGGCGGAAAATGCAGCAGAGAGGATGGAAAAAAAATTATGGAGGCCACTGAGCGGATACTAGTTTGTGAGTACTTATGAAACCATATGTTATGTTATATGTCGTTATGCATTGTTTTTTTATCTTGCTAGCTATGATGCTGATGTAGCGTGTATCCATATTCAGTGAAGAGATGAAGAAATTCCTTAGGGATATCTAGAGATGTAAATCGCTCAGATAGCATAGTCTTAATAGGTACGACTTTCAATGCTCTTGTAGTCCTTTGTGTAGTCTCCGAATTATGACTGACTATGGTCATAAACTATAGGTGTGAATTGCGCTTGCGTCTTGTAGACTTGGATTTGGAGGATAGAGTTTCCAACAAAGCTCTCAAAAATTTATTCAGATTAGGTCGGTACGTATACTAATTTGTCTTTAATTGTATTAGAATAATATTTTTTTGCATACTTCTTCAATGACGTGCAATGCCATTAAGATAACAACTTTCAAATTCCGAATTCATGTGAAAATTCAAACGGTCGTGGGAAGAAGAAAGGAAGCAGACAAGGCCTTAATTGAAGCCGAAAAGGTCTTAATTGAAGCCGAAATATATAGAAGAAAATATCAGAGAGGGGAGAAGGTATGACACTATCTAACTATTTTACCCAACATAATGCCAATTCACTTAATTATTTTAAAATGATGTGTAATTGATGTCCTAGTTGCAGGCCGTGTGTCCTTCAATTTTTGTAAAAGGACAGAGTAGTTTCCTCGGGAGTGATACTCACAAAAAAACAAGGTAAATAATCCCTTATATTCGTATCTTTCAGTACTTGCTTTGATGTTCACAAGAAATATGATAAGGCAGTGTCACTAATTCCAAAAGGTATTAGCAGAGACTACCTTACACGCTCTTTGCTCACACGGTCTTGACAACGGACGACTTCGAAAAAGGCCTCAATTTCTTCTAAAATGTAAGTACGTATCCCAAATCATTTCAAAAGAATGTGTTTATACCAAATATTTACGGTTGTATGACTATAATTGAAAATTTACAGGTTATATTAGTGATTAAGGGACCAGGTAAGTGAATTTTTTTTACGGTATCTAAATTATCAATGTACGTTTTTCTTGATACTAACAACTTTTAAATTCTCATTGTTATCATTTTAAACTATACTGCACAATGACTCTTAGTGACTTAGGTCGTGTGGGTCAGGGCTAGGGTGTTGATTTTGGTCTAGGTCACCGTAGTCAGGTTTAGGGTTTCAACAAAGGTTATGGTCTTCCCGCTAGAAATAAAGCTTTCTAACAAATTCTTCTTTAAATTACGCTGATATTTCGTACAGGAGAGATGATATCGGGATCAAAAGACACCTAAGGCAAAGAAAAAGGCGGAAAATGTAACAAAGAAAATGGAAAAAAAATTATGGAGGCCACTGAGCGGATGCTAGCTTGTGAGTACTTATGAAATCATATGCTATGTTATATATCGTTGTGCATTGTATTTTTATTTGGCTGGCTATGATGTTGATGTAACGTGTATCCATATTTAGTGAAGAGATGAAGAACTTTCTTAGGGATTTCTAGAGATGCAAATTGCCCAGATAGCGTAGTCTTGATAGGTGCGACTTCAATGCTCTTATAGTCCTTTGTGTAGTCTTCGACTTAGCATTGACTATGGTCGTAAATTATAGGTGTGAAATGCGCTTGTGTCTTGTGGACTTAGATTTGGAGGATGGAGTTTCCAACAAAGCTCTCAAAAATTTATTCAAATCAGGTCGGTACGTATACTAATTTGTCTTCAATTGTATTAGAATAATATTTTTTCACATACTCCTTTTATGACGTGCAACGCCGTCGAGATAACAACTTTCAAATTTTGAATCTATGTGAAAATTTAGACAGTCGTGGGAAGAAGAAAGGAAGCAGGCGAGGCCTTAATTGAAGCCGGAAAATATAGAAGAAAATGTCGGAGAGGTGAGAAGGTATGACACTATTTTACTATTTTATCCAACTTAATGCCAATTCACTTAATTATCTTAAAATGATGTGTAATTGCTTATCTGGTTGCAGACCGTGTGTCCTTCAGTTTTTGCAAAAGGATAGAACAGTTTCCTTGAGAATGATACTCACAAAAAAGAAATGTAAACAATCCCTTATATCCATATTTTTCAATACCTTCTTTGACATTAATGTAAAATATGATGAGACAGTGTCACTAATTCTAGAAGGTATCAGCAAAGACTAGTATACACACAATTTCCTCACACAGGCTTGGCAGCGGATGACTTCAAAAAAGGCCTCGAATTCTTTTAAAATGTAGGTACGTATCCCAAATTATTTCAAAAGTATGTGTTTATACCAAATATTTACGGTTATATGATTATAATTGAAATTTACAGGTCATGTTTGCGATTAAGGGACCAGGTTAGTGAATTTCTTTTACGGTTGGTAAATTATTGAGGTACGCTTCTCGTGATACTGACAACTTTTAAATTCTCATTGTCATCATTATAAACTGTACTGTACAATTACTCTTAGTGACTTAGGTCGTGTGGGTCAGGGGCTAAGGTGTCGATTTTGGTCTAGGTCACCGTGGTCAGACTTAGGGTTAAGGCTTTCAACAAAGATTTTGGTCTTCCCCCCCGAAATGAAGCTTTCTAACAAATACTTCTTTAAATTATGCTGATATATCATCCATGAAAAATGATATCGGGATCGGAAGACACTTAAGGCAAAGAAAAAGGCGGAAAATGCAGCAGAGAGGATGGAAAAAAAATTATGGCGGCGACTGAACGGATGCTAGCTTGTGAGTACTTATGAAACCATATGTGTTGTCATATGTCATTGTGCATTGTATTTTTATCTGGCTAGCTACGATATTGATATAGTGTGTATCCATATTCAGTGAAGAGATAAAGAACTTCCTGAAGGATTTCTAGAGATGTGAATTTCCTAGATAGCGTAGTCTTGATAGGTGCAACTTTTAATACTCTTATAGTTCTTTGTGTAGTCTCTAAATTACGATTGACTATAGCCATAAAATATTGGTGTGAACTGCGCTTGCGTCTTGTGGACTTGGATTTGGAGGATGGAGTCTCCAATAAAGCTCTCAAAAATTTATTCAGATTAGGTCGGTACGTATACTAATTTGTCTTCAATTGTATTAGAATAATATTTCTTTTGCATACTCCTTTAATGACGTGTAATGCCGTCAAGATAACAACTTTCGAATTCCGAATCTATGTGAAAATTCATGTGGTCATGGGAAGAAGAAATGAAGCAGGCAAGGCTTTAATTTAAGCAAGAAAGACCTTAATTGAAGCCGAAAAATAAAAAAGAAAATGTCAGAGAGGCGAGAAGGTATGACACTGTCTGACTATTTTACCCATTTTAATGCCAATTCGCTTAGTTATTTTGAAATGATGTGTAATTGCTTGTCTAGTTGCAGGCCATGTGTCTTGTTTTTTCAAAAAGATATAGTTTCCTTGGGAATGATGCTCACGAAAATGAAAGGAAAATAGTCCCTTATATCCAATAGGTATCAGCAGAGATTAGCATACACGCACTTTGCTCACATGGACTTGGCAGCGAAGGACTTCGAAAAAGGCCTCGAGTTCTTCTAAAATGTAGGTACGTATCCCCAATCATTTCAAAAATGTGTTTATACCAAATATTTACGGTTACGTGACTATAATTGAAAATTTTCAGGTCATGTTAGCGATTAAGGGATCAGGTAAGTGAATGTTTTTTACAATTGGTAAATTATCGAGGTACGCTTCTCCTGATACTGACAAATTTTAAATTCTCATTGTCGTCATTTTAAACTGTACTGCATAATTATTCTTAGTAACTTAGATCGTGTGGATCAGGGATAGGGTGTCGATTTTTGGTCTAGGTCACCGCGGTCAGGCTTAGAGTTAAGGTTTTCGACAAAGGTTTTGGTCTTTCACGAAAAATAAAGTTTTCTAACAAATTCCTCTTCAAATTATATTAATATTTCGTGCAGGAGAAATGATATCGGGATCCGATCGAACCTGAGGAGAGGAACAAAGCAGAAAATGCAGTTGGGAGGATGGAAACAACAACCAAGGAGGCCACCGAGCGAATGCTAGTTTGCGAGTACTTACGATACCATTTGTTATGTTTTATGTCATTGTGTATTATATTTTTATCTAGTTGGCTATGATGCTGATGTATCATGTATCCACATTCAGTGGAAAGATGAAAAAGTTCCATTACGGATTCCTAGAGATGTAAATCGCCCAGGAAGCATGCTCTTGATTGGTGTGACTTTCAATACTCTTGTAGTGATTTATGAAATTTTTGAATTGGCATTGACTATAGTCGTAAACTATAGGTGTGAACCGCGTTTGCATCATGCAGACATGGATTTGGAGGATGGAGTCTCCAACAAAACTCTCGAAGATTCATTCATAAAAGATTGGTACATCTTCCAAATTGTCTGCAATTATATTAGAATAATATTTCTTTCGAATACACCTTCAATCACATGTAACGCTGTCGAGATAACAACTTTTAAATTCAAATTTAGAAGGTCGTGGAAGAAAAAAAAGAAAGCAGATAAGACCTTAATCGAAGCCGGAAGATATAGATAAAAATGTCGGAGACACGAGAATGTATGATAGTGTGTGAGTATTATGCTCGACTTCATGCCATTTAGCTTAATTATTTGTGAATGACCGATGATTGTTGTTTGCTTACAGGCTGTGTATCCTTCAATTTTTGTGAAAGGATAGAGCAGTTTCATTGGTAATGATGTTTGCAAAAAAGAAAGGTAAACGCTTCATTATATCAGTAGCTTTTGTATTTTCTTAGATGTTAGCGTGAAAAAAATGAAGCAGTGTATCTAATTTCAAACGGTATCAGCAGAGACTAGCGTACACGTACATTCTGCATAGACGAACTTGGCGCCGGATGATTTTGGCAAAGGCCTCAAGTTCTTTTAAAGTGTGGGTGTGTATCCCAAATCTTTCCGAAAGTATGTATTTATATCAAATATTTACTGTTAGATTATTATAATTTAAAATTTACAGGTGAAGCTAAGAATAAATAGACCAGGTATGTGAATTTTCCTTTACGGTTGCTAAATTGTCAGGTACGCTTTTCTTGATACTGATAACTTTTAAATTCTTGTAGGCATTATTTTAAACTATATTGCTCCATTACTTTTAGTGACTTAGGTCTTATATGGCATGGCTTAAGGTGTCATTTTTTGTCTAGGTCACCCGGTCAGGCTTATGATTAAAGGCTTCGCCAACGGTCCTAATTTTTGCCCAAGAATGATGTTTTCTAACAAAAGTTTCTTGAAATCACACTGAAATTTCGTGTAGAAGAAATGGTATCCAGATCCGATGACACCTGAGGGTAGGCAAAAAAATAGAAAATGCAGCTGGGAGGATGGAGAAAAAACCAAAGAGACCATTGAGAGAATGCTAGCTTGTGAGTTCTTACAAGGTCATATATTATGTTATATGTCATCATGTATTATATTTTTATTTGTTTGACTATGACGCTGATGTAATATGTATCCACATTCAGTGAAAAGATGAAGAAGTTCCATTAGGGATTCCTAGAGATGTAAATCGCTCGGGTATCATACTCGTGATTGGTGTGACTTTTAATACTCTTATAGTTATTTGTGGAATCTTTGAATTAGCATTGACTATAGTAGTAAACTATAGTTATAAACCACGCTTGTATCATGCAGACTTGGATTTGGCGGATGGAGTTTCCAACAAAACTCTCAAAGATTAATTCAGAAAAGATAGGTGCATGTACTAAATTATCCGCAATTGTATTAGGATAATATTTCTTTCGCATACACCTTCAATCACGTATAACACCTTCAAGATACCGTCTTTTAAATTCAAAATTTATGTGAAAATTTAGAAAGTCATGGAAGAAAAAAAAAGAAAGCAGATAAGACCTTAATTGAAGCCGAAAAATATTAAAGAAAATGTCGGAGAGGCGAGAAATTATGACAGTGTGTGAGTATTTTGCTCAACTTCATGCCATTTAGCTTAATTATGTGTGAATGACCTGTAATTATTGTCAGCCTACACGCCGTGTATCCTTCGATTTTTGTGAAATGATAGACCAATTTCACTGGGAATGATGTTCGTAAAAAAGAAAGGTAAACGATTCCTTATATCAGTATCTTTAGTATTTTCTTAGATGTTAGCGTGAAAAAAATGAAACAGTGTCTCTAATTCAAAACGGTATCAATAGAGACTAGCGTACACATATATTTTGCTTAGACGGACTTGGCGGCGAACGATTTCAGCTAAGGCCTCGAGTTCTTTTAAAGTGTGGGTATGTATTCCAAATCTTTCCTTAGGTGTGTATTTATATCAAATATTTACTATTAGATTATTATAATTGAAAATTTATAGGTGATGCTAAGAATAAATAGACAAGGTACGTGAAGTTTCTTTTAAGGTTACTAAATTGTCAAGGAACGATTTTCTTAATACTGATAACTTTTAAATTCTTGTAGGCGTTATTTTAAATTGTGCCACACCATTGCTCTTAGTGATTTAGGTCTTATGGGTTAGGGGCTAGAGTGTCGTTTTTTGTATAGGTCACCACGGGTTTGGCTTAGAGTTAAGGCTTTCGTCAAAGGTCCTAATTTTTTCCTAAAAATAAA
>JAOVVI020014730.1:0-11411 GCA_028571085.2 Nepenthes alata | reverse complement strand
AGCTTCTAGTGGAACACTCCAGGGAAGTCCAGTTCCGTTTAGGACAGCTTGCTGTCTTCAATGTGCCTGCAGAAGTCACAACGAGGGAGGGTAGTTGTCACCGAGAGGATGAATCCAAAACTGTTGGACCACCAGAAGCTGACAGTGGGAGATCTCGGAAGCTGATGCGACGGTAGTTAACACCGACAATTTTAAGCTGGTGCACTCAGAGCTCGGGGACACAATTGTGTGTGAGGACACGGAAGTTGTTGACGCAACAGCTGAAATTGATTCTGCTGCTCTATCTTTCAAGACACGAACAGCGTTGTTGCGCCGGATCCAGGACATTTGTGCTTAAGCAGTTTGACCTTGAGGACAATGTCATTTTGATGGACGCGACAATGTTACATACTCGAAATCATCGATATTCGCTTAGAGTTCATTTACTGACTGTACGAGGCCCCGCAAAGCAGTACCGGCAACCGTGGTATTTTCCCCCTGACCATGGTCAAACATGGACGCTCTCGGACCACCCTTTCCCCAGTACCCGTTCCCCGTTCCCCGTTATCCTTTGCCCGTTACCCGTTCCCCTATATATGTAATGCTACGCACGTAATGAAAGGAGAGGAATATTTGCCTCTATTTCTCCTCTCTGGGTCTCTCTCCTCTCTGCTCTTCTCTCCCTCGATCCCCTTTCCCTTCTTCCCCAAATTTCCCCTGCACACACACACACTCTCTCTCTCTCACGGCATCTCGCCCGATACAACTCGTCACCCTCCTCCGCTGATCTCCCCTTCCGTCGCAATTTCATCAACATCGCCGGTGTCACCATGGAGATTGTAACATAAACCCACTTTATTGCAAATGGCCAACTACAGTAACCTTTTATATTCTACAATTATAACATCAACAGCACAAGAATCAAAAGAATAAACCATGAAACTTACAATGAGAACAGAATACACCCAGTAAAATCTGATCCTCCTTCAGCAAATCTTATAGTTGTCATCCTTTGGGAAAATATCTACAGTTCGTACTTCTTGTTATAATTCTATGTCAACCTTCTGCATTCATGACAAGGCTCAAGCTGCATATTGACCAGAAGTTCCAACCCCTTGCAATCGAATTACCGGGTCAACTAGCCAAAATTCATGTGCCAGAGCACCAGGATGGAGAACCAACATTGATTACAAACAAAAGACACGCGTGCTTTTTTAGGGGGAGAGGGGGGAGGGTGTGTCGGACTTGCAAAACCTGAAATTTTTTGTCAAGGCCACGTTGCTGATGAAGGTAGGCCATGGATACTAATATTCTCATGCGTTTACCTTCAGAAGTTACACCCTTTATGCACACAATTTCGGGGCTTTCGTCAAGTTCAGGCTGATCGCATTTGTGTCATAAATCCTTTTAACAGTTGGAACGGCTTTTGGATCCCATCCCTCATCTGGGTGATCATTAGCACCTCTACTTAACTTCATCGGTATTTTGACTCTATACAAAGTTAGGTCAGCTATAGATATATTTGCAATATACCCAGCTCAGCCTATAACTTTTATCCAAACTCCAGCAGCTGAGTCTCCTCCTCTATGGTAATGTTCAGTATTCCAACAGGCATACCTAAGCCATCCCCACAGCATTTGGACTTTACCCTGCAACTCTCCTCTCACTATAATGTTAGAGCTTGAAGGGGTCATGCTGATGCCATTTTGATCCCGCCTGCTTTTAACTGCTACAAGATCATCCACACACACAAATGTAACAATCTTCAATGCATATATGAGAACTCATGTGTGCGGTTAAGTTATTTGATAATATTTGAATTCTCTATCTATGTCAAATTAAGCAGAATAATTTATCTCTGGGCAATTGGTTTTCATTAATTTTCCTCTGAAAGATCAAACAACATGCAGCAACAAAGATTCCACCAACCTGCAATACACTGGATAGATGGATGGAAGAGAGAGAGAGAGAGAGAGAGGGGAATTTCCGAATGGAAATCATAATAAAGTTTTGAGTTCATCATTTCCACAAAGCAGCCTTTGCCATGCATTGAGTGTTCTGTTCCACCACTAATCCTCCCACATTTTCCATGGACAGCCATTTGTTCCATTTTGTCCTCCAAACAACAAAAATAGGCCTCTTAAGTTGACATTGCTGACGCAATTATATAGGCTGCCTCTAGCGTCCAACTTATCAAGAACCAGCTAAAGAAATCCTTTCTAATTTTGAATGATAAGCATAAGCCATTTGAGTGACCTCACAATTGCTAACATGTCTGCTTAAATTACATGATTTATTTCACACCATCAAGTAAATTGATTGTTTGAACATAAACCTCCTCGTTAACTTCCATGGCCTCAGATTTGTCATTAACTTCAAGTGCTTACTCTTTCCAGCGACGCCCCAGTACCAATTATAACTTCACAATTGGTACACTGCTAACAAGTCTGCTTAAAATACATGATTTATTTCACATCATCAATTAAATTGATTGTTCGAACAAAAACCTCCGCGTTAACTTCCACGGCCTCAGATTTTTCATTAACTCCAAGTGCTTACTCTTTCCAGCGACGCTGCAACACCCTAACTAGATTTATAACTTCTCTGTTCCCGAGCGATGCTCTTTGGAAAAGTGGAACAAATAAGAAAAGCAATTATTAGTTCGTATATTGTGTGGTACCTTGAAGGTATTTTATCGCTTTGCATAGGTATTAGTTGTTCTACTACATATTTTGCGTCGTTCGTTGCTGAAACTGAAAACAGGGCAAATATATATCCTCTTCCTTATTCCTGTACAGAGCCTTCTGTATGCTATTCGGTTTTAATAACTAATAATGAAAGCGAGAAACTACTAATAGGCTTTATTATCTGTGCTTCCCTGTTCCTAGGCAAACCAAGAACTAGAAACCCAACCGCAGGGAGAAGAACAAATTACTCCTCCGTTGTCAACCCCAATTTTGAGACCCCAATAATACTTGATTAAGACCTGGTGGAATTAAATATCGTACCAATATAAGGATGAAAATGCAAATATTTGAACATCCCGCTTCTACTACAAACACCAAATGAAAATGAGGTAGTGTGTATACCTGTAATGACAGGATTGCTGAGACCATTTCCATGGATGAGGCGTATATGTCTCCGGCATAATCTTTCCCTTCATCTTCCTCTTCCTCTTCCACAAGACTCGACTGGTTCTCTAAGAGCACCACCTACTCACAGGTGTGCTCCGGTAATTCAGCAAGCCAAAGCTTTTACTCGACAATAACGCATTTCATGGCATAACAGCTCTATATTGAAACAAATTGACAGTGGCCATCCCTCAATTTCTTGCAATTTTGTTGAATACGAATTCTTTCATCAGATTTTCATGGATCGGCATAAAAAAAAATAATAATAACGATTCGATAGGTACGAAATCAGCGTCGACAATTTTCTTCTCTTCATCGCTCTTCTGCCCTAATTTAGCTTCTATCTTGTACATACAGCCAATGTTTGTCAGCCCCTCTCTATGTCCTTTTTGCGTTCTGATTCCAGAATTTTAATTAATATAAATTATAAGTTCAAAGTAGAATTTAATTGTTTAGATTACATATAAAATTATAAATCCTATATTTATTAAATTTTTATTTAACATAAAAAATAAATAATTTTCCCAACATCAATCGTAAATCCTTTTAAGAAAGAAGTTTTATTTAAAAAATTTTACGTAATTATTAATCTTAAAATGCAATTCTTTGTCCTTTTAGAGGCATAAATAATTGTTCGATATTATTTTTAATTATACCTTACTATATTTTTTAGATTTTATTTTATATTCTATTTGATATGACTAAATATTATAATAATATATCTAAATGTCAATTCATATGGACTAATAGTTAAATAGTGGCTCATTATTTAATTCATAATAAATATATAAAAATATTATAATAAATGGAGAAAATTTAATATCATAATGGGCAAAATTTAGTACTACAAGGCATGGAAAACTTATCCATGAATGCATAACAAAAGACAATAGAATCATAGAAAGAAATTCAACTAAGAAATACAATAAAAATATCAAACCATTAATACAAAACTAAATTTTCATCAAAAGATAACTAACCCTAACAACTAAATTCAAAATGCCCCATTCGGAATGTTTTTGGGGTGCTGGAAAGTCCCGGGGCAGATAAGATTTTACAGCTCGGTTAAATGAGTAGTAGTTTGGACATTTACGTATCAGAGTTATTACATATAATGTGATATATATTTAGTAACCTATTAAAATGATTAAAATTTATAACATTGTATTATTTTATTATATTTTATAATGAAAGTAATCATTTTGAAGTGAATTCTCTTTCATAAAAAAATTATATTTAAATAATTAAGAAGAAAAACAATATTCTTATACCCCCTTTTACCGAATAGGTTACAAAATAAAGGAAGAAGAAATTATGTAAAAATGAGAGAAGAAACAAAGCATCATACATGTCAATAGTTGGGGCTACAAAACAATAGAATATTAGACTCATTAAAGCTTATTATGAAATAGATTCTTTTAATATTCGATCAACGGTAGAATTATCCTATCATTTTAAAAATAAAACAAAAATTGTGTAGTTATACTTATTGAAAGTACTTATCCCATTTAATTTTAAGTTGAAGAATTATCTTAAAAAGCTTTATATTTTTTTTCTCTAGTATAAATACATTAATATAAGACAGTTTAGATACGTATAGATACGTTCCCATTCCTAGATAACAAAATATTAACTAACATGGGTAGAGACATTGCACAAAACTTTGGTAACCCTTACAATATAACCAAATATAATTTCAATCCCGTTTTAGGATTCAGCCCAAACTCCTATATTTGGCCACACGAGAATACCATTTGATCCTGCTCAATATCATGCACGTCATGGAAAATTGACTAAAACTAGATTGTCTAACATTAACGTCAAATGATTCAAAAATTCAGGCTTGATACGTTTTGAGAATTTATATTGACGTACGAATTAGGAAGTCATCGTGTCTCGCTTGAATGTTCGAACAATACCGAGTCTGTTTGTCGTAATTTTAAATTTGAATCTAGCACACCACAATAGAATGATTTAAAAGTAAGAAGTATATGTGACTCGTTTTTTATACGCTTAAAAAACTAAGTCTTTTCTACTCTTTTTCTCTTCATCTTTTTTATTTGGAAGAAGACGTATTTATATCCTAGGGTCTCACTTGATCAATTAGCATTTGAATTCTTTGTATGTATTCAATGCTATTTCAGATTAATTATGGGGAGACTTTACTTTTAATGAATAATTACCATCCCAATTTAATGAGGAGGCTACCTGGTCAATAATAATGAGGCTATTTCAGTTATTTTTTAGATTAGATCATTAACTAACTAATAATTATTATTCAGTTCTTTTTATTTTTGGATAACCAATTGATCGGATTGGACATTTCAATTAATACCCCTAAGAGTTACTATTCAACAGATTGAATTTGATTTCGCTACTTCTTCATCTCGGCTGCTAGGATTTTGAGCATTGATCCAAACTTGCATCGGGCTAATGTATTGTGTTGATCCATCATAGGCCGTACCCATCAAGGCCAATTAACAGACACAGACTATATGAACAAAAGACATGCCCACATCAAAATAGTCCAACTTGTTTTTTATTTTATTATACAAATCTAAATACAAATATAAACATCTTCCAATATAGTCCCTTTGAAAACTTCTTTAGTCTAAAAACTTGTAAGTGAACTATTGTAATGACCCGAGCTTAAGTCCTTGAATCCAACCCGAATCGTCCAAGAAAAAATTACGACTCATTTGAAATCATTAATTACACGCCATAAATTATAACGTTACTCAACACAAATGATTTCAAAATCATCGAATCACTAAGTTTTTGACTCCATAAATGATCATCATAACTGTATCATTAAATAAATATCTATAATACTAATAATAAATTATTTAAAATAGAAGTAGTATTGATGTCCATAATGTTAAATCCTTATAAATGAAAACCCCATAAATGTCTAAAAGTCAATAAACTAACAAAAATCTCAAATCCCTATCATGGAAGCCACAATTTTCAAAATTACCTCTATCTGGATTCCACACGGCAATACGCGATCCTTTCTATTCAGATGTCAACCTATCTAGTCTGAAATCAATAAAACACAGGAGTGAGTCGAATGTCCAACAAGTAATTATAATCAATAATAGAGGAATACAAGTATGCATCTCGAATAATAATAACAAATATATAAAATTATTAATAGCCTATGATATATCAACTACTGTCCGAACCTCAATAACATGTCGTGTCTACGATCCAAAAGCTATAAGAATAACTGGATATCAGGAATGTAAGATGAATTCCATCAAATCCAATTATCAGCTTAGTACGACGTCGCAATTGTACGAAATAACAAACATTTCCATGGACTTTATTCTGCCGCAGTGAACCAAAGACCGCGTATTTATATCCCCAACAGTTAGGTGAGTATCACGAGATTACCCAATATCTATAGTATCTCTACTACCTTTACAGTCATCCTAGAGGTTATACCCATAACATGTTGATACCATCTTCGATACCCTTCGCTAATGATATCCCTGATATCATCATCTACGATAGTCACTAGGCTATAAATATCCCTCTTCAATAGCAACGACCTCGACCAACTGCACGAGATAATAAGAATTCGATTGCTAGCTCAATTTGAGGTCACAACTGTTCGAGATAATAAGAATTTTCCTAAACCTTATTCTACCATAGTAGACCAAAGGCCATGTATTTACACATTCAACGATTGGGTAAGTACCACAAGATATCCTGATATCCATGGTATCCCTACTATCCCTACAATTCTTTCAGAGGTTGTACCCGTAATATACTTACACTATCTATGATACCCCACGCCAATGATATCTGTGATATCATCTATGGTGGTCACTAAGTTATAAGCACCCTTTCTAAACATCAATGACCTCGATCTTCAAAATTAAATAGGTATTGAAAAAGTATAAACAATTCTAAGGTTTCATGAATTTTCATTCGTCCGGATACCGTAGAATTTTCGTACACTTTCATTTACTTATCTATAGATTGCTAATAAATTATATACATATGGTTGAAGGCAACGCAAAGAATTGCTTATCACGGATAATGGAGAAAATCCAAGAAACTCTGAATATTTTACCGACCCTTTTAAATATCTGATTCGATTATCACAAATCCTCCAAGTGTATCACAAATCTTATTTCTAAGGCCATAAAATATCCTTTTATTTTATCGCTATCGAACAACTCACGATTATCCAGCTTGTCTAACTATCCCAGCTCATTCCATAATAGTCCAATATAAATAAAAATTACCATTAATTTACTCCTCAATCAACTTATAATTCAAATACAAACATATATATATCAGCACATTCTATATATATGTATACATACTCAGCTACATAGGTATATGGCTGTCTATATATATACTCAACGACGGCATCATCAGCAGCAATACATGGATATTCACCCACGGTCGTAGAACATGTGCCCTATATACAACATTCATACATACTGCCTGTGGCATGCACAAACCCACTCACATACACGCACATATACATACATATCCATCCTCACGTATACTTCTCGCTACCATATATATTATTATATATATATATACTCCTGTATAATATATATATAATAAACTTTCATGATGCACTATATACATGTTCATAGATATACACATGCGCTTGCGGGGCTACACACAACCTCCACACAGTAACACACACACGGCTTCACACACAACACACACACAGCAACCCACATGCACAACTACACACAGCAACACACACACACGACAACACACACACAGCAACCCAACATCACTCGTACATATGCACATACCCCCTACTATATATATATATATTACCATGAACCTACGGCCCAAATATGGCTCCATATACAACATCCCATAAATCCACATCCGTATAAGCTAGCCCATATACGTGCATGTAAATATCTATATACCATATAATTGTACATATATACGCATACTCATTCCATCGCCATGTTTAGATTCTAATCGCTCAAACAAGGTGCATGCTCTGTTTCTCTGTTATATTTTGCACTGAATGCATAAAATTTAAACCTTTAAAATCTCAGTTTGAAGCACAAAGATTAATTGTAATATAACTAGTTAATAATTGCGCCTCAATTCACCATAAACTCTCGTATTTCCCTTCGTTTCAAAGGGCCTACGTTTTTACCCCATTTTTTGATTCACAAAACAAGTGCCAAGTTTTTTCAAAATCAAAACATGCAAACAGCAAATCGACCTCAACAAAAATAAGGAAAGGATTTACTTTTAGAAAATAGAAATTTTACTTGCAACAATTAGAAGATTACTTGCCTGAACTGTACACGGCTAAGGTTTAGTGGTGGCAGCGGCGTCGGCAACAACAGCGGCCCAAACTTACAATGGCGGCGTTGATTACAGAGACGGTGGCGGCTTCGAACAATCATGACGACACTCCCTCCGACACCGGTCGACGACGACAGTGGCGGCTCTACTCTGCTTCGGCTCACTTTTCCCCTCTTTTCTCCTTCTTTGTTTCCTTTTTAATAATAATAATATTATTATTATTATCATTATTATTATTATTGATGGGTTAAGTATACCCGGTCTAGGAAAAGAAACCGCTCAACCTTTCGTTTTATCTATGGGCTGTTGTCACGGATGGTTGTCACCGACAAGTGTCAATAGATAAAAATGACCACCATTCAACTTTATAAATATCCTCATCCAAACGGAGGAGAGAGGAGGGTAGATAAAAAGGGTCAGCCTCTGATAAAGAGGACTCTTCCTTTAGAAGGCATCCCATGAAGTCCCTCCAGTACATCGTCTATCCAAGACACGACTCAACTGGATGCGCCCTTCAATTGGGTGTATCTCCAAGTCGCCCTTCTTCCGGGCGCACCCGAATGCTTAATCTATCGCTATATGTATCTACGTATCTTCCTTACATCCTTCTATTCTCTCAGAAAGATATCTAACTTGAGTGTCGGCGAATATACAATGGAAGTAATTTTCGCTATCCTCTGATATCTCATTTTCAATTCTGTTACATAGGGTTTAGGCTCGAGGTTATGGAGATTAGATCTATATTACATCGACTCAGCGTGAAGATCCGATTCGTGGCCTACGAATCCGAAGGACAACCCAAATTCATAGAACGCAATAATAATAATAATAATTATTGTTGTTGTTGTTATTATTGTTGTTGCGTCATCAAATCCTTACTCTGATAAGGACGAGGATCCAACAATAACACTAAATAGTGCTCGTACGAAGAGGAAAGAGAGAGAGTACGATAACTGATACACAAATAGTTTTTACATGAAAAACTTTCTCTTTAATGAGAAGAAAAAATTATGAGATTTTGGTCTGAAAACTACTTTCACTATCTTGTGTTTGGTTATAAAGAGGCTACAGAATGCGCTTGAGTATAAGTGGCTGAGGATTAAGTGTATGAAAACTCTTAGGAGTTACTCTTACAACACGAGTCTTCTCTGTCTCTCTCTTCTCTTCCTTTGTCAAGGCTAGCAAGAGTAGAATATTGGGATCCTTCATTTGGTAAACAGTTAATGTATTTATAGCAGTTGAGCTCCTCATTTAGAGAAGTCCACATGAGGTTGGTGTATGTAGGGGATCCTACGACCAACTCTACAAATCCCTTTTACTGTGTTAGGAAGGTAGCATGCATGCCCGCCTGGTGTGACGTTTTCTCTATAGGCTTGCGTGCTCTACTGGTCATCATTCATTTTGTAATTTGACAGGATCAGCCACTAAATCTCTGACACGCCGACTTTCCAGGAGGGTCGGCATCTGAGGCCCATCTTGAGTCCGCGGGCGTAAGTGGGTTTTGAATCCATTGTGCTATGTGGGCCAGCTTTGGTGACTAGACCTTTCTAGCCTTTTGGGCCAATTGGGTTTCTATGATATCAAGGCCCAATTCTAAGTAAGTGGATCTCAAAGTGGACCTTGGGTATCAGTACTCATCAATTATTATTATTATATTAATGTTATTATATTAATATTATTTATTAATATATTTTATTATTTATTATTATTCATTATTTATTTATTTATTTATTATTTTATTATTATCACTGACTATTATTATATTTAATAATATTTATTATTATTGATATTTATTACTATTATTTTATTATATATATTATTATATATATTTATATATCTATCTCTAAAAATATTAGTTATCTCATTACCTTTACAATAATATTTAAACTCTAAATTATAATTTTTAATATTTTATCTTTTTTTAAATTTAATTATATTTTCAGTCAATAATTTTTGATATACTAAGGCTCATCTAATATTAATTCAATTATGGTGGTTTGTAATTAACTTAACCTAATTTACTAATTAATCTAAATTTAAATTAGTAGTTTAAGTATTTAAACCCAATCTATTGATTCAACTCTTCTAAACTTATTGGACCCAAAAATCAGTCCAACTATAAGATTTTAAATTTAAAAGTAATTAAAAATAATTATTACAACTAATTTATCAATTTTATTCTCTTAAAATAATAAAAAAAAATATTTTAGATATTACATCTATACTTACTAATTTAAAACCAATAGATGTGACAAAGATAAGCCTAAAATTCTGTAAATTATATGTGTGCATGCGCATATAAAAAAATACATAGAAATGTAAGAGGCAAAATATTAATAATCATATACAAATGTGAAAAATAAACTAAAAATTAAGAACAAGTGATAAATCTCACTGATGGGGTCAAATATTAAAAGATTGACTATAAATTTTTACCTCATAATACGGGTAGTACTCACTATTTTAAAAGCATGGATAGACTGAATAAATATGATAACATTATGAAGGAACAATTATTACTTTTGTAACCTATAAAAGTTCAGTTTATGATCTTCACCTATAAATTAATATATTAAGACTTATAAATATTAGATTTACCATCTTATCTATAGTAGCTTTATTTAGACAAAAAAAATCTATATAAATAAGTAAATTTCTAAAATATGAAACTAAAAAATTTAACTTTATTGTAGATTTTTCATTAAAAACTTACTTAAGAAGGACATACAAAACTAAATACTCAAGGATTTTAAGAAATCTTAATAATATGAGTAAATTAAGGTCTAAGCCTCTAATATTTTACGATCTATAAATAATTTTAATTTACATGTATGCCAAACTCAAGAGAAGTACACAAACATTATATGCATGTGAATTTAGGATGTGGATTGAGAATAATTTTTAAAATTTTAAGAAAATGAAAAAATAAACTTAGAATTCTCTTAATTTAAAATAATTTATCAAAATTCATCTCAAAATCATTTCAAATCCTCTTCA
>JAOVVI020014729.1:0-11411 GCA_028571085.2 Nepenthes alata | reverse complement strand
TCCCTCGTCCCCGACTGCTGGTCGCCAACAGGACACTATCCCGAGAGCATGAGGCCTCACCGCTTTCCCTCCGCCTTCACTCGTTCAAATGCAGGGAAGCTATGACCTCGTCCAGCTTCAAGTGTCCTTCCCGAACAGCAATGTCGTGACAATATAATCGTACGAGGATGGCAAGGATGCAAGCAACACCAACGCTTTGTCCTCGTCCTTGATCTTCTCATCAAGGGTTGACATCTGCGTTACCAGCCGATGGAACTCATCCAAATGCTTCTCGAAGCTCTCCCCATCCGACAACCGCAGACCATAGAACTGTTTCTTCAGGTACTGCCTGGTTGTCAAGGACTTGGACTTATAACGACTCTCAAGCTTGTCCCAGACCTCCGCTTGGTCTGACAGTCCGAGGACCTCCTGAAGTGTGTTGTCCGCCAAACACAACTTATTCGTGCAGTTGGTAAGATCCCTCTTATCTTACCACTCATCCTCGGACATATTCTCCGATTTTTTCTCCCTTTTCCTTAGAACTTTTACCGTTCCCTCCCGAGTTAAAAGATTCCTCACCCTCTCCTGCCAGAGGATGAAATTATTTTGCTCATGGAACTGCTCGACACTGAACGTCCCATTCCTCGCCGACGACGCCATCCAGACAACGGTTCACGAACCTTATCTCTGATACCACTTGTTGGGGGCAACAGGGGCGCTCGGACGGAATACTCCTGAGTGCAACGACCGAGAGGACAAGGTACTCAGACGGAGGGACAACACTCGGACGGACAGTCAACAAGAAAAAATGAAAACCGAGAGAATACACGAGACTTAACGTGGAAACCCTTCTGGAACCGAAGGGAAAAACCACGGGAGCAGAGACAACAGCAAATCCACTATGTGAAAATAGGTTACAAAGAACCTCCAAGATGGAGTATACGCTACACACCCAAGAAGTTTAAAAAGAAGAACTCTCCAGAGCTTACCAAGAAAAACACTTTATTTTTCTCTTTCTCCATTCTCTCACCCGTGGTGCACTCATCTTCTTTCCTTTCACATAGCCCTTTTGTTCTCCAAGATTGTTTACCCAATCTTCCTTGCACTTTCACCAGCACAAGCTTGCTCTCAAACTCATTTTTCTCTCACGCAGCAGCCTCCAGTATATAGGGCAAGGGGATTCCGCGTGGCCAACCGTCCAGCCACCCTACTGGCACTAGGGTGACAGGGCTACGCCCCCTAGGCCTGTCATGGCAGGTGCACGCCCTGCATGTCTGACAGGTCTGCCGCATTGGGAGTTGAAGCCGTCTGAAACACGTCAGAGTTGGTCAACTGCCCACCTACAACACGCCGCTGTGGCAGGCCAACGTGAATGGAAAGTCAACGCCTAGGCTCCAGCGTACTTGTCCATGTCACCTCTCGGACATGATGCATTTGAAGTAGTCCTCGTCCAATTCAGCATCTCGGATAAAGATCCCGCTGATAGTCCTCGTCCAATTCTTCCAGCAACCCCGAGGATAAACTTTTTCGGATTTCTCCAAAAGTCTGCGTCTATTTGTCTTTACAAGTTTGCGGACACAAATGTCACAAGAGAGTGACCCCAATAGAAATATCTGGCGAGTATTCTTTAAATATGTTCTGGATACTGTTAAATGATATGATATTTATTAGATTTGTTTATTTTTATATAAATTTTTTATAGGTAGAATGATGAATATGATATCACGTCGTTAGAAACTGTTCTCTTTGACTCTATTCAACCAGAAATTTGTCTTCAGGCTTTTGCAGCTGATCAACCATGAATGTGATTCATGTTGGATTCTTCATCTGGACCAGTCGTTTATTGCTTAATGTTGGGGTGAATTTTATTATGATTGTGAATTCTTTTTATACTGCAAAATAAACTACGTTGCGCAAGACTTATATAATTTTTCAATAATGTCTACATTTCCTTATTTTTTCTTTTTTTCCAATAATATGACAGCAAAAGAAAATAATATAAAGTTGTGGGAAGCCGTCGATACTCAAAATTGAGAATTTACATTCATTTAACGTAGTGTGATATAATTTTAGATGAGTTTTGGATGTTTTAAGACGTTACTTAATTAGTGTAATTGGATTAGAAAGGTTGACAAATGAATTGGATGGAGAGGATTAAAATCGCAAGATACAAAATAAAAGAAAATTGATATTTACTTCTCTTTTTACAATTTATTTGTAACATACAATGCATATTTGGAAACAGTATATGATGGGGATGCCAATAACCTAATAGGTTAGTCCACAATGGTGGTAGGTTAACGTTGCCGTTAACCTGACGAAGGGCAAGTGGGCCGACTAAGACCCAAGATCAGGACGACCCCTCAGAGCTCAGGACGGTTAACACTTCTGTTGACCGGAGAAATGGCCAGTAGACCGGCTGTGACTTAGGACATGCGCGGCCCAAGCTTAAATTGGCCCATGTGTCTATCTTCGAGTCACAATGGTCGTTTACCCTAATTTCCTACATCTCCAAAGAAGACATGATTCACTTTCAGAATCAAAACACATCCCAGGAGGAAGGCGCTAGAATTTACGTATGGTCTATTAAAAATCTTAATGGTTACAAAATATAGAAGGAAAGAGATTAGCCTCTTTGACTGTGACAATCAAAAAGGCGCCCACGCCTACACAAAAAAGGTAACGATCCCTAATAGAACACGGGTATTAACCCCCTATGCATAAATAAGACAGCTCATGGCCATGGCTATAAAAAGCCATGGAAGCTCACTCCTCAAGGCACGCTTTCAATCAAGCATTCTCCTACCCATAAAAGCTCTCAAGCAATTACAAAGCTCTCAAAAACTCTCAGATACTCGAGCATCCCGACACATACTCTCTCTTTGCTACTAGTTTTCAACGAATTCAGTATTTAGAGAATTTGTTCCTCACGAGCCATAACAATTAAGCCACTCTCTCAACGAGTGCACTCCCACTTACAAACACGCTCCTTGCATCCATTGCATCCACCTTCTATTCTCAAAATGGCGATTATTAATTTGAGTATTGAAGTATTTTTGGTGGGATTAAATCCCGCCGTCACCTGACCTCTCATTTGAAATTGTGGTGTGTAGGACACAAAACTCAGCAAATGAAATCAAGCGAGCAACTTGACCTGAATCTATTCAAATTTAGATCCATGACACATCAATATTATAATTTGAATAAATTTAAATTAAATTAATAAATATTTTATTCAAATATTGTATACCATACTAACAAATAAGAATTCTAAAGGAATTGAGACTCGCACCCAATAAATTTAACAATACTAAAATCAGTCAAAATATAGGTGAGATTGAGGGGATTAGAGAAAGATGAAGAACTTGGCTTGGTATTTTATAGAAGAACAAATAAGTTAGAAGGTTATACTCTATTCCTTATTTTTAAAAATTCCTCCCCATTTTTAAAAGAAATGCTAACTATTGACAGTTTTCTAAAGATAAATAACCGGCTACGATTTAAATTAGATTAATTAAAAATTAATTAGTTCAATTGGTATTGTATGCATTCTAATCATGAGGTTAAATAGAGACTGTTAGAGCGTAAAGATTGAATCGATAATGATGAGCAGTTAATAATTGTTAGTCTGGATGTCCTTGCTTAGGCTAACTACAAAGCATATAAAACTGCTCAGTTATATTACAATTCGATTGGATTAGCCGCTTAATTGAATGCTAAAAAATATAGCTATTTGGATATATAATTTATTATAGATTCTATTCTACCTAATAACCAGTTTGACTACCAATCAAATCTTAATTCATTTTGATTAGTGTTGGGTTAAGGCCGAACACCATATTCTTTGAGCTTATATTAGGTTGGATAATATCTCTTTTTTTCTAATCTTATTAATTATGTGCCTATTAATATGACAGGTTAAATCAATATAATTAATATTATACCTAATAATATATATAAGGCACATTAATTTTTTTAAAAAATAATAAATAAATAAAATAAACATTACATATAAAAAAACTATCAAATAAATTATAGCAGATGCAATTTATAGCATTGCTTTAAAAAAAAAAGAAAGAAAAGTTGTCCCTCTTTGGTCCTGCATAAACGTGACAATAGAAATTGCCGTTTCATTCTTTGGGTGATAAAAACGACGCCGTATTCACTACTAAAATATGGCTCTTGCACTAGTTGAGTTATATATAGTTGGGTACTAGTTCGTTCTCTCAAAACCTTGATTTCTCGTCGGACCAAAACCCTAGCCCTAACCTGCTCGATAGCCTTATCACCGGCGAAGAGAATGGTATTCTCTCTCTAAATATATTTCTTTTTGGCCGTTAATATACTTAAAAGTTCTAGATTTATGCTTTTCCTATGTCGTTTACTAATTTGTATGTATGTAAATTTGTGATCGGCAGACAGGAGAAGCAGTGAATCCGAAAGCATATCCCTTGGCAGATGCTCAGTTGACCATAACGATACTGGACCTGGTACAACAAGCTGCCAATTACAAACAACTCAAGAAGGGCGCTAACGAAGGTTCGAGCTCTGTAGATTTTGCTTGTACTTATGTTACTGCTTTGTTTTGACGGTTCAGTTGTTTGTATTAATGGTGATTTGTGTTTCTGAAGTTTGAGTTCCGTTTAATTGATTTCTTGTAGCTACCAAGACTTTGAACAGGGGTATCTCTGAATTTATAGTCATGGCAGCGGATACCGAGCCACTTGAGATTCTACTCCACCTTCCTTTGCTTGCCGAGGACAAGGTATTTTATAATATAGTATTATTTGATATTTTTATCGCACATTATATCCGCCACATCGGTGGTTCATGGCAGTAATTGTTATTTGTAATTCTTAGTTTTCTTCCCTTTGTTTTCTTGGGGGAGAGGACTTGTGAAATGGATGTGAATAAATTGATCCAGGATGTTAGAAGATACCATGTTCAGTCCGTTTCTTTTAAGAGAGAGTGGGGAGGAACCATTATGAGAGAGTAGCACAAGGTATGATTAGATGAAAAAACCTTATGCAGAGATGTTTAAGAAGGCAAGGCATATATAGATTAAGAGAAATAATATTTATACACTCACTTGTATACCCAATTATTCTGAAATTGCCAAAATTGGTGTGGAGATAGAGAGATGGGAGAGAGTAAATTAAAACAATGTGAGACGCACAGCTAATTTTGGTACAAGTGATAAGTGGATGTATAAATAGTGTTTTTTATAAATTAAAATAGCAGAAGGGAAAAAAACCCATCTACAACCAAGATGTTCAAATTGAATCCTTCTTTATTTTTCTTTTATTTTTGGTTTTTGAGCACATAGCGAAATAAGTATTTCGTTATCTGGTTTTCATATTAGCTACAAACTATACAACTGATGATAAAGTTGTTTAGTTTCACAAGTATTATTCAATCATAAGTTCTAGGTAATAATTATGCTGATGAAAGGGTGCTTCAAAGAAAAATCAGTTTTATTAAGTGAAAGCTGTTAGGTCTTGCGCTATGAGAATAAAGTGTTATCTTGGTCTCAAATTGTTGAAGTTGACATGATGAAGCATATGACTTCTACGTTGCTCAAAATAAATAAATATGCTCACCTTTCACCCACATACCACAAATCCATCTAGATTGTTTCTTATGTTTTATGTACAAATTGAAAGGAGAAATTATTTAGATTTATGTATTTTCACCCTAGGAATGTTGTTGCTCTTATTCAAAACTGTGAAATCCGGCGATAGTGTGCCGAACCTTACATCTTGAGAACTATTATAATTTTTTTTATTTGGACAAATGAAGCTTCCTTGTCACATCTAAATTTTGGCTCTCAGTATTGGGATAATTTTGGTTGAGGTGTGTGCATGACTTATAGGGATGGAATTCAAATGTGGTTCTGCTATTTAATTGAATTTCTTATTGTCATTAGATATATAACTGTTGATAGTATTTTAAATTTGTCTTAGATGTTTTCTCTACAATGATATGCACCTTCTGACATCCTAGGATATGGTGGCAAATCATTGCAAAACACAGGAAATATACATTTGCTTTGATTTAGTAGTGAGGATTACTTGTTATCAAATTAGATGATTGAGAGAGCCAGTGATGGGGTATGATTTGCTTGAAATGAAAAGCAATACTCTGTTGTAAGGCAATAGCTTGGTAGGCTAGATGCCACTTCTGCACCTGTTAGCCAAAGGACAGGTAAAGTGATTATTAATTGACCATCTTTGAAGGTTACTAATAGAAGGGTTAAAAGGGAAGACTTGGAAGAAATAGAGAAATGTTGAGTGTCAGTTATTTGTTTTTGGCGGTTTGATTGCATCTTGTTTGTTTTATTTGTTTTATCTGCTAATGTTACTATTAATTATTTGGGTATTTACTTTACCTCTAGAGTTTTGGGGCAGACTAACTGCATACGAAATTCATTTATCTGTTCTGCAATAGTTCTAGATTCATTGCAATTATATGCTATTTAAACTTTAGTGGGTTACGGTCAACTTTGATCTCTCATTAAAGGACAATCCCATTTGAAACATCTGTTGTTTGCTTCTTGCAGAATGTGCCTTATGTTTTCGTTCCTTCAAAGCAAGCTCTCGGTCGGGCATGTGGAGTAACAAGGCCTGTTATTGCTTGTTCCGTGACCACAAATGAGGGAAGCCAATTGAAATCCCAGATACAACAGCTCAAGGTCCCCCTTCCATTCCACCTAATAATCGCTGCTTTGCAAACAAATTTCATATTTTGCATTTCCTTTGCCAAATTCAATCCTGATTTTTGATATGTAAAATGCAGGATGCAATCGAGAAGCTCTTGATCTGAAGGATCAAGGAATGCCTATTCGGAGTGATGGGCCTCGAAGAAGTTGGACTTTACGAGCTGCTCCTGGGAGGCTTTGACTGATGTTGTTGTGGCCACCATCCTGAGTTTGTTTTGCTAGTGTGACATTACTATTTTGGGAATGATGATCAGCCCTAAGATTCTTATAGCTTCTTTTGAGTGTTTATTTAAAAGTTATGTTCTCACTATTTGATAGTTTGCCTTTTTGGATTATTGAGGAAGTAAGAACATGAATCGGTGGCTTCTTTTGTCAAATTAATTTCTGAAAGTAGGCATGCAATGTCCATGGCAGAATAATTTGATATTTCCCTTTTTTTTTTTGGCTTACAAGTTTGATGTCCATAGAAGGGAAGATGATGAGATCCGAACCCATGACAAAGTAGAGAGCTATAGGGATTAGGTGTTAACTGTATTATGCTTATGTCCTTGTTTGATGTTCCTTTCATCATCCTCCCTCCAAAAGAAAGACAGGCATCTCATGCACCAGATCCCCTTTCTTTTGCTAAGTTGCGATTTTGTTTTTGATCTAGCTGATATATTGAGAAATTATATTAAAAATATGCAGCGAAAATGTATATTAAAAACATAATTATATTTTGGTCCATGAAAATATAATTATGTTTGAAAACCGGCAATCATATTTTGTGCATTGGAAGTAATATTTGAAATGTTTTTTGAAGTTGAAATTATAGGCATTTTCCTTCCTTTTGTTGAAGATATATATGGTCACCAAAAGAAGAGAAGTAGTAGTACTAGCTGGAAAAAATGTACTAGACAGGGGGTGTCGTATTAATTAATTATAAAAAACAAAATATGTGTATTTTTATTTTCAAGTATTTTTATAACACATTTTACGTCATTGAAAATTGTTCGAAAAGTGTAATATTTGGTATGTCTTTGACATAGAAATTTTAAATTAAAATATATGTTTTTTTCATACCATTTGGAGACGTTTCATGCTGTGTATATGTTGTTGAATATCACTTAAATTTGAATAAAAATAGTATTAAAATATAATTAAAAGTATTGTTGGTAATTTAAAGAAAATAAATATTTTGATATATAATATAATATAATATATATATATTTATAAAACTCTGTTAAAAGCGCTCAACAAAGTGGGCGTGCCGGAGTGGTTATCGGGCATGACTAGAAATCATGTGGGCTCTGCCCGCGCAGGTTCGAATCCTGCCGCTCACGAACGAACTGCTTTTTGTGTTCTTTTAGCAGCAATTTTTTCGCTATCAATTATGGTGACATTGATGCATATTGTTTAGTGAATCCTTTGTTTTCGTTCTTCGGCATATTGTTTAGTGAATCCAGTATCTCTGCAGCTTCTGCAAAGATTTCTCTCCATAATTTTTCTTCTCAAACGTGGCGGATTACTATCGACGAAGAATGAAATGTCTTAGAATTTCCACAAATTAAAAAATAAGTTTCGTGATGATTCGATCTCATGGAAGGACAGATCGAATCGGAATATGCGAGGTCAGCATTACTGATTCAGTATCATGATCTTTCTCCTTGCGTTTGCCCTTTGTTGCTGATCGACTTCTACGAGAAAGTATTGATAGGTAAAACATGTCTGATCGTTCATATGTATGGACGACATTTAAACTAGTTTATCCGCCTGTGCTCTAGTACATGCAGCTGACTGTCATATGTTTTCTCAACCATCTCACCCAGGTTCTGCGTTGTGATGTTTTCTCGACCTTTCATGGAGTTCTGCTTTTGGGGATGGGGTTGCTTGCCGTGGACAATGCTAATCTATTACGCCAATTTTCTTCCTCTCCCAAAGAGTATTTCCGCACCATCATAGCATTTTCGTACTATATGTGATTACCAGAGAATGGTGGAAAGCAACGCCCCTTTTTTCTTAATAAATTTGGCAGGAACAAACCTGTTCTAAACAAGATTTGACTCTGAACTTACTGGGCTCCAACTCCGGTGGCTTTGTGCTAGAGGATGGTGGTTCGACAGAGAAAATGGAAGTGCAACTGTATCACATTATCCCTTAGCTAGTACCACCTGAGGTGAGGTGCCGACAAGCTCAAACTACGGAGTTTTGGATCACTCTCCGGTGAGTATCACATGCATTTGATATGTTTTTCAAGTTTGATGCTGACAAGGCCATTCTCTTGATGTTTGCGTATGCAAAACCCTTTTAGAAGATTCTATGAGATAGTTGCAAGCTAGCGGCTCAAGCTGCAAGAATTCTAATGACTAGCCGTAGGTGAGCTGCATGATGGATGCTTAAGCAACTACTCGGGCTATAAACATACTCTCATGATTTTAGAGTTAAACACGACCAATTTCTCAAACAAAGGGGAGCTGCAATAGAGAAAAAAGGGAAGCTTTGGGCATTGTTTTGGGATCCAATTCATATTCTATTTTTTGCCAATTTTGAGTATATTATTCTAATTTATATTGTAGAATATATTATCAATTTGTTGTTCGTCTTTTTAGTTGTATTTTCTCTTGTTTAATTGTTAGGGTTTGAATACTTGTAGTGTTATTAACCAAGATGTGTATAGAATTAGTAGTAATCAGAATTCATTATAATTGAGATATTTTTTAAAAATGTTCAATGGCTTTTACTTAATTGAGAAGGTTTTCTAAGTAAAAGTGATTACGCAATTTGTGTGTTAATTACGAAATATGTAAATATATTAGAAATATTGTATGAATATTGTATTTTAGGCAGTATTTTATTATGTAATATATTTTGATATTTGCATTGATGTATTTTAGGTAGTATATTTTTATTTTTGGTCTTACCCTTTTTCTTCCCGTTGTATCCTTTGGTGTATATATACACCCGTTGCCATCTCTACTTTGTGCAAATGAGCTGTACACAATAAATAAAATATTCGTCTGTTTTTTCTTTTCCAACGCAGCACTCGAGTGCCTGCTTTTTCTGCTTTCGACGCTTGCCTCCTTCGTCTTCATCCTCTTCCTTCGTTCGTCTTCACATTCTTACATGGTATCAGAGAGCCAATGGCCCATCATTCCAACCCCAAAGCTTCGGATAACCCATCTAGCCTCACCGCATCTAGCAATGACCACCCAGATCCGGTTCTTACCCAACCATTGCTGCGTTTTCAGAACCTTTCAGATCCATGCAACCCGTTTCGTTTGGAAGCAGGTGACAGTCCAGCCGTCGTCCTAGTCGCCGATTTGCTCACCATTGATAACTATTCAACTTGGTCTCGCACCATGCGTCGAGCATTAAGGGCCAAAAACAAACTCCCTTTCGTTGATGGCATTGTTCCCAAACCCAGCGATTCCACCGATCTCCTTTTCGACGCCTGGGAACGTTGCAACGACATGGTTGTTTCTTGGATTCATAACTCTATTAGCCCTTCCATTAAGTCTGGCGTCGTGTTCGTCGATGATGCTACTGAGATCTGGAAAAAACTGCGTGACCGGTTCACTCAACAAAACGGGCCACGCATCTTTCAACTGAAGAAGTCCTTGGCGTGTCTCTTACAGGAGCACGATTCAGTAAGTCTGTACTATGAAAAGTTGAAAACAATCTGGGACGAGCTCCTCATCTACGATCCACTCCCAGATTGTAACTGTGGTAATATCAAGGTGTTCACTGAGCGATATCAAAGGGATTGCGTTATGCAATTCCTTATGGGTCTCAATGATTCTTATGCTAACGTGAGAGATCAAATTATGTTAATTGACCCTCTCCCTTCTGTCAACAAAGTATGACAACATCAAATGTTGTCTGCTGTTCATCCCTCCGAAACTGTGGCCTTGTTCACAAAGCGGTCTGTTAATCATTCAGCTAAGAATACTCAGATGACAAAAAAAGACCGTCTTTTTTGTTCTCATTGTCGTGTTCCAAGAAACTCTTTGCAACAGTATTTTAAAATTGGGAACGCAGAAATTCCCATCTGTGCCCACTGTAATAAACCTAGCCATGTTATTGACAAATGCTATCAGCTCCATGGTTTCCCTCCCAGTCGTAGACCGAATGGCAAACTTGGAACCACAGCCTTCTTGGCTAATAAATCGAACCATATGAATGTCTCTGACCAAAAGACCCAGGAGGACGACAAAGTTGAATTAACCAGAATGCAGTTCCAGCAACTGATGACTCTGATTTTCCCAAAAGAACCAGCACTGCCTTCTCAAACGATCAAAAAAAATTCCCCCACAATTGATTTCATGGGTGAACAACCGAAGGCGGCAAATATGGCTGGTAATTTTTTCAGTTCTGTACCTTCCTCTTGTAATAGAAGGAACACATGGATCCTTGATACAGGAGCCACTGATCACATGATATGTGATCCATCTTTGTACCTTATCAAGGAGACTCTCGTCTCCTGCTCTGTGCGACTCCCGGATGGAAGTAGAGCCCCTATCTCCAGCACTGGGACTGTCAGATTGACCGACCAAATTGTGTTGCAAAACGTTTTATGTGTTCCCTCTTTTACTTTCAATTTGATATCCGTGAAGCAATTTGCTAATGATCTTGGTTGTTGTTTATTTTTCTTTGGTAATTTTTGCTTAATTCAGGACCTTTCCTCCTGGAGAACGATTGGGATGGGTGAAGAGAAAAATGGTTTATATTATCTGAC
>JAOVVI020014728.1:0-11412 GCA_028571085.2 Nepenthes alata | reverse complement strand
ATTACGTTGATGGTTTGTATTTCTGATAAGGTCAGCGATTGTAGAGTTGGTTGTGTAATTATTTTTCGAATAGGATTTCTACTTTCTACATGTATCGTTTCATATGAATACGAAGATTGATATCTTTTACTAGTAGATGGTCTAGATGTTTCATATTCTGATATGATTGCTTGAGGTCTAGTAGCATTAAAGTTTAATGATCTAGGTAAATATTATGGTTGATTAAAATTAAAAATCATATTATCTTCAGAAGTTTCAATAATATTCAAAAATAATTTTCAAGTTATATGTCTAGGTGGTTGGGAAATATCAACTTGCCATTCATATGGTAAAGTGATCTCATCCCATTTTAATAATTTTAAAATAAAAGTAGCAGTATATTTTGCTTTTACCTGTAATACTAAAGTTTCACCTAGTGGTGTCTGAATAAGATATTTTCAATTAAATTGATTAGTAAGTAATTTAAAATATATTCTATAAAGAATAAAAAATTCTCGTCTATCTTCCTATTGTGCTAAACTAGGAAGATGAACATTAAATACTAACATGTTGAGTATGGTTTGATCTTTAAGATTTACTGTAAAATTGGAAGCACAGATAAAATAAATAGGCTCGTTGTATAAATCTGATTAAACTATTACTAATATGAAATCTTTATATTTTAATAATATTTAATCTCTTAAACATAATAAAACTGGTATATCTGTGCATAATTTTATTAAAGGTTTAATTGTTATTTGAATTAATCCATAATGAATACAATTATATATCCTTATTGCTTAAATCTTTCAATTGCTACTGTTGATATTAATTTAATTTATTTATATTCATTTTTAATTGAAATAGTTTATTCATTATCCTTAATTGCTAAAGTAGTTTTAAAATTAAAAGTTCCTATTTGATACATTTCTTCTACGTGTTAATTAGGAATAGTCCAGCTTGAATAATTATGACTATTATTTGATATAATAAATGACTTTCTAAATTTTATTATTGTATTATGATTTAAATTACTACCCATTAATATTCGTATTAGTCTAGAGGCAATTTTCTTAATTTCTACACAGATAATGCATAATAATGTTTACAAATAACTTAATGAAACTAGAACACCCCAGGACCACCCTAATTTCACTTCTTAATCATGGGCTGATCAACGGTTAGCAGGCTTACCAACAGTAATTAAAAATGGTTTGGGTTTGTGGTTTTATTTTCTATAGACTATATTACTCTAATTTTGATGATAGACAAGCTCCTTACGTAAGGTCTGGCATTATGATTGAGTTAATGTCGGAACCACATGAGATGTAGCACTTATTTTGAAACTTATGTATAATTTAATTTATTTTTTTATGGTTGGTCAAAATATCGACGTAAGGTTCACGCATAAATGATATTAAATGATAATTTGGTTAATTAATAATTAGTTAATTGTTAATTATGAGATCGGAATTTGAGACGTGATAGGAGTCGCTAATAGGTGTCCCTCCAATCTTATTCCAAACGGTTCGGAAGATCTTGGATATTGTGTCAATTTGGGCCACCAGCGTTTCCACATTACGTTTGTGGTCGGACAAGTATTTTCATGGTTACCCTTTGCTAGGTCGTCACCATAAGAAATGACATCTTTGGGCAATACGCTGCTCTGGGTCCTAGTGTTACCCATTCTCTCAATTCCTAGTTGTGTGGTTTGACTACTGTCATTTTCACAAATAGCACCAATGATGCGTTTTAAGGACTCAAGTTATTGTACGAATTAGGGCGCTACCTTGTCATGTATAGACATCAGAATATAAATGGATCTAGTCTTTGTTAATTCAGAATCTAAATCCCACGCACCACAATAAGACAAATAAAATATAAGAGGTATATGAGACTCACTTTCTAGTATATCTATCGACACTTAAATTAGAAAATTTTTTACTTAGAAGAGAAAGATACAATGAAATAAGTGCGAGAATGTAGAGTAGATAGGAGTGAGTATTTATTTAAAGGGTAATACTTCATTTGGTACACTTGTTTGGTAGAGTAACTTTGATTTATACATTTATCGTGGTAAGTGTCTTTTGAATTTGTACTCTCAGCTGGTGAAGTGTCTTTTGAATTTGTGTACTCGGTTGGTGGACTATCTAACTTCCTTTCTTCTATTTTTGTCATCTTTTCCTTTAGGGGAGAGATGGTATTTATAATAGGAGGCGTTTATTGACTAGTGAGCACCTAGAATCAATTTGTGAGCCTGTGCCACTTCGTTTCAGTGGTCAGGGGCATTACCTAGACGTGTAACGGCCGCCTTAATTTAATAATAGGACTACTTGGCTTCTAGTGATTGGATTAATTTAGCCGCCATGTGTATTTGGCCATTAAGCAGTTCATTTATGAAGTTTATTATGATTTTTTATTACTTGATTGTTTAAGTCGTATCTTTTGGTTCAAGCATAGTGCTATTTGACTAATGAGCTTGGAGATGTATTATATTGAGCAATCGTTATCTAAGCCTATCCATCTGTGCATTGGGTTAGTCCGATTTTTGCTGTACCCTTTAGTATTATATTTAAATATTTGTTCTAATTAATTGATCACTAAAAATAAGATAATTATATGCCATTTGATAACTAATTAAGATTATAAAATATATATTTACATTATATAATTTTTTTAGATGGTGGCAAATATTTTGAGATTTGAATAGTGTAACACGATGGGAGATGTTTACGAAGAAATGAGAGGTTTAGAAGTAGCTCCTATTATTTTTTTAAATTGTTAAATTAAAATTTAATAGTTATATTTTAAAAAAATAAAAATAAAAATATACTTTTTTTAATAAAAAAATAATTTTTAATGTTTTATTCTTACCTACTGAATTTTTTAAATGGAGTGGAATGGAATGGAGGAGGGAAGTGCCGAAGGCGGCAGCAGCGCCAGAGGAAGTGGGATCAACCTTCCCTCTCATGGTCTCGCGTTTTCTCCGGCTGTTTAACCAAAAACTCCAAGGCCATTACATCAACTTCTCCCTCTTCTCTCTCTATCTCTCTCTTCTTCCTTTATCTCCCACTTTATTCCTGTAATTTATTTCCTTCCTTAAACAGAAAGGTTCTGTCGGTATTTAGAAAAAAACAACTGGAAGCAGTCGGCGACCCACCTCGTAGCCCGGCAAGATCTGTACAATTGTCGGTGACCACCATGACATCCGAACAATTCAGATCGTATCAGGGTCTAATACCTTCTGCCATTGATTGGCATTGACACATCAAATTGAATTCGTAGAAAAATCTTGCCATGGGAAGAAAAGAAATGATTATTTTTGCATTGGAGCTCTGATTTGGATTTTTGCAGTACAATCATATATAGATTTATTTTGTTGTTGCATGTAAAGAACGGCTAGATGTCAAATTTTGATGAAAAGATGAAAACCAAGAAGAAGAGTGGTGGGTTGAAATTGATGGGGCTCTGTTTCAGCTCCAATGATTCACCACAAAGATCACATCCACAACAACAACAAATGCAATGTCAGCAGCTACAGCGGTATCAAAATGATCATCGTCATCATAAACAACATGAAATGCCGCTTCAATATGAGGCTCATGATTCTCCATATAAGGGGCCAGGTACTCTCTCTCTCTCTCTCTCTATTCATTCAATTATTTTGCCCTGCTTGAAATTAGACGAAGGAACTGATTAGTTAATCAATTATGAAAGAAAATGCTAAAGATTGCCTTTAGTGCAATGGTTAAGATGCCATTTAATGTATTTGGAAATAATATAAAAAATGTGTCCTTTGAAGTTATCATTTATCTTTGGAATAATCTGCGATGAATGACAGGACCGAAGATGGATATTGCGCTTGTTGGATGAGAGATTTTGTGAACTTGCCCCGGAAATGCAGAAAAAAATCAATGAAACTAAGCATATAGTCTTTAAAGAGCGTTATAATATACATCTTCTCAAAAGATCATTGAGTATATATTCTGCCCAATTCAACTTTTACGTCTATGAAAAGAATGTTAGTAACTATTAACGATTTGAAATTTGCATAGAAACTAGTTTGAATTTGTATCTGGAGTCTGGACTCAATAAGTTCTGTGATATCTGTAAGTCTGACCTTTTCAAATTCTTACTTTTCTTATCTTTTGGGTGGTGAATTTCAGTTGGAGTTGGTCATGATGCTGCTGTGGTGCCTGTTATACCAAATCGAACAGAAGCTACTTCCACCAGTAGAGCAAAAGATGGTGGGGAGCAATGTGGGAATAAAAATCCAATCAGCATTTCGAATATCCCCAAAAATGTAAAAGAACTCCGCCGAAATCCTGGATATAGCAATGCAGACATATTTACATTTGAGGAGATGAAACTGGCAACGAAGCTCTTCCGACCAGATCTTATAATTGGTGAGGGTGGCTTTGGGGTCGTATATAAAGCAATTATAGATGACACTGTGAGGACTGGATATAAAACTACAGAAGTTGCCATAAAGCAGCTTAACCCTAACGGCTTCCAAGGTGATAGGGAATGGCTGGTATTCTTCCTAACATTGTCTTTTTCTTCATAATTTACCTATGTTCATTACCTAACCAAAAATCGTCTATGTTCATTATCTATGCTTGCAGTGCTACACTACTGTAGGCATGGACTGTGAATCATCTCGTATATAAATAGTGGAAATTTAGGTGACTGTTGTACAAAAACCACCCACAAAGCTGAGCCTGTGTTAAGCATGCAACTTAGCCTTTTTATGTTTTGTGTTCGCATTCAGATTGCGATGAGTGGCACTCCCACCCGGAATGAGACCTGGGCTTTCATACAATCATATAGAAGGGTGATTAAGTTCATGGAACTTCCCGCATTGCGGGCTCTAGTGAGGGTTAGTTGTGTTTGTCTTTACTGTATATTAGAGCGATGTTTCCATACACTACCGGACAAAATAATGCAACAGATGTGTCTATGTAACTATAATATAACGAGCCTATAATTGCTAAGTCACCTAGGGAAGTATCAAACTATTACAACAAACTATGACTATAATTGCAAAAATTAATGGAGATTCCACCAATCTTTTCATTTTCAATTAGTAAAAAAGACAATCAAAAGAAATTGAGTTACAACAACATGAAGAAAAGCAAAAATACAAGACAAAGAACAAAGATGAAGTGACCAACTTGTTACTTGCAATGAGAAAAGGATGATTACACAACCCCTTTGGTTGGGAGCAGGAGGAGTGAACTTAATTGGCCCAAATTGTTAGTTTGTGTTTGAATAGCGTGTTTGATTGTATAGATTGTTTTAGAAATATGATGTTTTGAGTCCTTTCTTTGCAGTACTCTAGCATTCAGTCACGCCCCATTTGGTTCACCTATTATAGATTTGAAATTCTTCTCATTTTTATCTCCCTTATCCTTTTCATAACATTGTCCCTCTGATCATACCCATCAACAATTGTTTCCCACCACCAACTTCCACCCATAGAATCATCCACTCCACCTATGACTTCTTGTTATATCCCCGTATCGAACCCAAATAATTAACGAGATTGATCCATCTTATCTTAATTACTCATATTATTAGGGTGATCTGTTTTCAAACTTAAATCTCGAAATTAAGCAGTCACAAGTCCCAAAAGTCCCAAACCAACCTTGGACATGAACTACAGGTCAATAACAACCGACCAAGAAATATAATACCCGGTCAAATCGGAGGACCCAAAATTGTCACACTTGAATGTAGCTCCACACACTAACTACAGCATGATGTCAATACATATGTAAGGAGACACGTCTATACAAAGATCAGAGTAACCGAATAGTCATGTAAGAAAATTGGATTCCAACTACATCACTCATAAAAAACATTGAAATAACTAAGTTGTTACAAAACTAATTAATTGAAATAAATAAAAATAACTCGTCATACGACTACTAGTCCGAAATAAAATACAACATCCGGTTCCTTCAAATTCCTAGTATAATTTCCTCAAACTAGCTCCTTAGCCAAAATCCTTACCTGCAAGTGTTCGAACCCACTAATTTGGAGGGGTTAGTGAAAACAAAAATAAGAGTAAGTTGAAAATTCAGTAAGACATAAAATTTGCATAATCAATACACAATTTGCCTCAAAATTGTTGGAAGGAATATAATCGAACTCGAATGCAAAATCAAAGTTTTCTTTAACAATCAAGTATAATTTCATATTTATAACTCAACTTCTTATTCAAAACAGTAGAGTATGGAAACATGCTTAATTCATGCTAATTTCTTATAAACCAAGGGCCAGTAGAGTTTTATCGACAAAAGAGTGAATAATCAAAACTCGGGTTATGTTTGTTTCCAAACAACTAAATACTTTACGCTACTATTCAAAACTCGTAGGTGGGTCGTCATACATACAAACCTGTAGACAGGGCCGAACGCCACTTTTATCAGCAGATGATAGGTTCGAATTTTGATTACCATTATAATATACTAAGGCATGCTATAATAGACCACCGCTGATTTCCTTACAATGTTCCGATACATAAACAAATGAAAGCTCACAATTACAAATAATCTTTGTATTTTCTCATCCCGAAGAAAATAGTCTTAATTTTTTTCACAAATTGTAGAGTTTTTTCTTTAAATTATTCCAATCACTTGTACAATGACTTAAGTTTCTGCAGAAATTTGAATATACTTATTTTAAAACATGTAATGCTACATTATAATATTTTCAAACACATGGAACTATTTTTAACAAGAATTTGCAGAAAAATCAGAAATGTTTTGAGATTTCAACATTTCATTTCCATTAGTAAACATGCAGGAGCAAATTAATAAATTTTCAGAACATGCAAAACATATACTCAATGATTTTAAGCATGCAAGAACATTATATACAAAATTCATAACATATTAGAGTATCGAACCAGATTTTCAGAACATGCATAAATATAATTGTAGAGAAATAGTTTGACTACCCAATATATATGAACTAAGAACATGATCTTCACAAAAATTGTAAAGAATGAGAGTGAGAGTTCATGCATGTAATGTTTAAACATTTTAGCTATGAAAATGTGATATATATGAGTATTTGGAATAATAAATACTCAATGAAATAGAGAAAAATCAGCAACAAAGGAAAGGAGCTTGGGATGCACTTGCCTTAATTTCAATTTCACCAAAATTTTTCTTGGAATCATTTCAATTAACCTTCTATACCTTTCTCTCTCTTATCCTCTTCTCCTTTCTCCTCTCTCAAAATCTGGCAGAAAATAACCGAAAATCAGTTAGACGTGACTTACATAGAAGATAGGCGTACGTGCGCTTGTCAGGTGTGTATTGGGCGTCGTAGCAAAATACTATGGCACACAAATGTCACATCAGGCATGCATCAGTTGTTGACACTTTGACACAGGGTGCTCGAGTATTACTCGAGCGTGTATCAAGCATGAGTAATCTATAAAATGCGCTCAAACTCTGGTCAAGCGTATGTTAAGCGTGACCCCTTTGCCCAAAACATGCAGATGTGGATATTGGGCACTGGTCAAGAGTCATTCAACTTAATGTAACTCGGTCCAAAATTGTCCTTGACCTAATTTTTTTCTCCTTTGATCTTAACTTTACTTATCTCAACTTAATTAATCATAATTAAAATTTAAAATTTGAAACTCGTTCTTTACACTTCCATCTTTTGTTTGCCTTTTTCATGGCAAAGCTGTTGCTTAGACCACTTTCATCACAGATCTTCTCCACCACCATGGGACACGCAGAAGCATAAAGACTTGCAGTGTACACAACCCAAGCAAAGGGAGAGTGATCAGATCTGGATCTTGCCCATCAAAAACTTTTTGGTATGAGTTTTGTTCCAACACTGCTTGAGAATTCCAAAACCAGATATAGTTCATAATCTTCACCGGCTTGGTTGTTGTTCAAGGTTCATTCTTTATATATTTAGGTGTGTGAAGCACATTATTGTTATTGATATTTGTCAAAAAAGTTTGGACGTGATGTGACTATCGACTAGTTATAAAGTGTTGAGGGAGATTTGGAGTTGTGGTAAATTGTCAATAGGTTGTCAGCAAGGTGGTGTGTTGTTGTTCAGGGCTGGAGTGGGTGGACGGTAGTATGGATGACAAACAACGAAGTCATATTTATATTATGGTCTAGGTTCAGGTGATTGGTGAAAACAGTAGGTGGTGGGTTGTTCTGGCATGAAGAAGTGTGATGGTGGTGGTGAGGGATGGATCTTCTTGAATTGTCCTTGAAACAACTATGAGAGTGACAGAGAGGAAGAGGATAGGTAGAATGTGGAATTTTCCAATGACTCCTATGTATGATGTTTGAAGAGGAATTTTAAAATTCTTTCCCTTCATTTGATGGGTAAAAAAGATAGGAGAAAATTCACCACCATGCACCACCATGGTCACTGATGGCAATGTGGAAATGTGGGCAGTTTGTTGGGGTAGGGTGTAGGTCTGGTGTTGTAGCACTGGTAGTGGAATGGTTGCAGTGGGATGATGTTAGTGCAATGGTGGTGTTTATGTTGTGATAATGATGACATGGGTGGTGGGGTAAGGTTGGAGTGTGGTGATGAGGCAGTTGTGGTGGGTAGTTGCAGACTTGCACTGGAATGTTGTGGGCGTGGTAATGGTAAAGGGAACAATGGGGTGGGTATGTTAGGAGTATTGTAAAGGTGTAAGAAGATAATCATGTTATGAAGCACACAAGTTCTTGACATGTTATATTATTTCATTTAACACCTTCTCTGTAAATATTGCTTGTTAGGTTTGGGCTATGATAGCGTTCAAGAATCTATGACATTCCCATTTTTATTGCAATTGAACCAAAAAATTCAGCCCTACCTTAGCTTGCTTAAGTTTTAGGACAGGATCAAGTTGGGTTACATCAAGTGGAGAAGTGCTTCAAGAATACTTATATGTTGTATGGTGGTTGTTAGGCAACCATGTTATACAGACCAATATGAGGGCAATTAAGTACCAACATGTCAATAAAATGGAATGGTAGAGATGATGTTAAGATTGATGTGTGTCAATATTGGTGATTAGATTTGAAATGATGCTATTTGAATGAAGTATATAGAAGTCAATATACGAGAGATGCATTTAAGGTGGTTTATGCATGTGAAGGGAAAACAGTCTAATGCACCTATAAGGATAAGTGAGAGGATGAAAAAGGATTATTATTAAGGGACTGAGGAAGACCAAAGAAAAGTTTAAAGGAAACCATGACTTATAATCTTGTATCTTTAGAGCTGGCAGAGGAAACTGCCCACAGCACAATTGAATGGTTGGAAATATTCATTTAACCAATTCCACTTAGTCGGGAAAGGATTACTTTGGTTTGGTTCAGTAAGTTATGATATTGATGGGAAGTAGTTAGATTATACATTTTAATTCAAATTTCATATTTATGTTAGCAACCTATGGATAGTGGGGACTGAAGAGCCTTTTGGGATTCCTTGACTTGTGGAAATGGTCGTAAATGCAAGGTCTTGTAACAAAGTGGCCTTTTGCTACCATTGGTTGCAAGGAAATACAAGCTGGAGTTCTGAGTTGTGTGTGGAGACAGAATTGACAGAAATGGGGAGGAAAACTTCTAGGCTGGTTATCTATCCATTGAATAATATCCAATAGATTTTCTATAGAAAGGCTATGTATTCACACATCTGAGTTCAAGAAATTATTCAAGACTGTTGGACAGATTGCTAGTAACAGAATATTACGGATTAGTTATTCAGTTTATCAAGACTGTTGGGATTCTTGATCTGCTAGTTCTGTACTTGCTTATGTTGGTGATCCTGTTACTGCATTTGCATTGGACGATTGATGATCAGTTGTGCTGGCAATTTGGCACTTAATTGCTCATTGATGCTTCTGTCTTCATGCTTCAGTGGCATATGTTGCTTGAGCAAGCAACACAACAGTAATCACTTCAGCACCAGCAGCACAGCATATAGCAGTACAGCAGCATATCAGTATGTCTATTATCCAGCAAATGTTGTATCAGTGGTAATACAATTTCTGTAGCAGTAGAGTGTCAGTAGTTCAGTTCAGAATAGTCATAGCACAACATTCAGTAGCTTAGGGCAACGCAGCAGCTTTAGAGGCTATAACACAGCAGTAGTATTATCGTATCAGTTTGGCACACTTCATGACAAATCCTACTGGCTCAAATAGGGTTGTTGTTGAGGAGGTTGTCAAATCTTCCCGTAAACTGTCAACCCACTGATCATAATCAATACATCAGCAGCTAGCAGAATTTAGAAATCAGCAGCAGTTGATGTTTCTCAACTAGTATTGGGCTAGGCCGGCACACCAGCATGTAAATGTGTCATGCCATTCTTGGACGGCATGGAATAATTTTGTCATGCTAGGTCAGGCTGTGCCTTCTAGTATGCTGTGCCGGTTTAGGCATGATTGTAATAAAAAAATAAAAAATAGATAAAAAATAAAATTACACAAAAGTATCATAAAAAATAAAATAAATTTTATTTATTCTATCAAATATTTTAATGTTCCAATTTACAAAAGTAGAAAAAATACATCTAAGAATTCACTTATTTTTAAATTTTACTTATATTTTTACTTGTACCACCACTGCTGCTTTTAGAGTCATTATTTTTATTAGAATTCAAAATGATTAGATTTCTAACTCAATCTTTTGTATCTAACCAATTTTTGAAAAGGATGCACATTTTTATTATCTTCGATGTTATTTTGTTTCTTTTTTCGTCAATTACTTGACTCCTTATATTTAAGGTTGACTCTGATGATATTGTACCTGCTGGTAGAGCTAAGATATCTTGTGCCATTGATGTAAGCACAAGAAATGTGTGCTCGTTAGCCTTTTACCAATTCAAAATCTTGCAATCTGATTTGTTGCTTATAAAGTTGGAAACGTAATTGGACTACATGTAGTGAAGAAGTTAAACTGATGTGTTTTTACTAATCGACTATGTTTCACATTGAGTCTATACTAAAGAAAGAAAATCTCGTCTATCAGGAGGTCCCGAACCACTTCTATTGCCGGACTGAACAATCCTAGTACTAATTGTGATATATATAAGTTGTACATTACATTAAAATTGTGATAGAGTTGTACTTCATTTCTTTTATATTGTCGATTATTTTCACTTTGACGTAGAATTTTTCAAGATAGATATACACTCCATATAAATTCACATGGGTGGTCCATAATTGTGGTAAGACAGGTTGGTATTGGAGAATTTTTTTAATGTTTTAAATTTTTTTTGAAAAATTATAGTTAAATATAGTAATAGTGAATATTTTATTTTTAATAATTTTAATATTTACTTAAAATTTTCTTAAAATTTTATATTTACCTCCATCGCTAGTATTATATGGTGAAAATTATAATAATCCTGATAAAGCGCAAAGTTTTCAGTAAATGACAATAATTGGCT
>JAOVVI020014727.1:0-11413 GCA_028571085.2 Nepenthes alata | reverse complement strand
CATATTTTTTTATTTTTGTATATTTGTAATGTATATATTTTTTTATGTAAAAAAGTTTAAAAAATCGGATCATGAAAGATTGATGATAAATTATAACTGTAGCATTTCTTCCCTCTATGCATTTGAACATGTGTCTTGACTTGGAAATAACTTTTGTGAAACCTAAAACATAAGATTGTGGGACTCCCGATAGTCCTCAAAATTGTTCTTTATTATATCTTTAAAAAGATTAGGGGGTCTCTAATATCAAAGAGTTTAGACCCTATAAACTCATAGAAGCAAAATATTTTAGAATATACAATAAATGTAAAATATATTTGTAACTAAATGCAAATTAAAATAAATACAAATGACAAAGTTTAGCACGAGAACAAATATGAACTATTAAACAATTAACAATTAGGTTTTGGAGATAAAGAAAAATCTTGATAATTTAAAGTTATCGAGTAAACCCTCTGAACTTTTACTGCTAGTAAGAATAATGCACTAAGAAAACTAATTTACAATTTGAGTGACATAAAAGTACTAAATTTTAATCAATCTACTTTTAATTTATGACTCTTACTAAGGAATCTCTTAAATTTGCTAGTATCAGTGGAATCGAAGACCTTCCGTCCTATTGTCGATCTTCCTTCACTTATAGCAAAATCTTCACACATTATTAGATTCTAATATTCATTCCATCGATGTTTCAAATAAGAGCTTACAAATTGGAGTCAGTGTATAAATAATAAAGAATAGATGGAAGAGAAAACCTTGACAATTTAACTCAAGAGCAAACTTTTAATTTTTCTAAGCAAATGATGGATATTTACTTTTATCAAAAAGAGCTTAGTGGCAGCAGCCCATATGCACTAATTTTTTTTCTTGATAAATGTTTGAAAGTGAGATATTTATAAAGGGGGTTAAAAATTAGATTAAAAACACGCAAATGTTTTGAGACCAGCATCCTAGCACGTGCACCAAATATATCAAAATGCACTTTGGTGCACATCAAGTGTGGACATTTTGGACAAAATATATACATATACTTATTAGGCACAGGTCAAGTATAGATATTAGGAGATGATGTATTTACGAACAATGGGTGTATATCTAGTACTAGTCTTCACTGATATTTAAAAATTATTTAAAAAATTTATTTTACCTAATCATGAAATATATCAATATAAAATATTTTTAACAATCTTTCCATTGACAATTCCATAAGAAAACTCTTTATATATAATAAGAAACTAAAAGACACATGAATGATGGGTTCATATACTATCGAAATAGAACTCATATGCATAACAATGTACTACTAGATAAAAGGCAAACGATAACAGAATTTTAAATTGGAGAAGATAATAGCTTCTACTATCTTTAAACAATTATGGTTAGAGCATTTACAAAAAATATATACAAAAATAGATAGTAGTAATATTGCAGTGCATACATAGTAAAAATTTAGTCAAATACACTAAGTAGATCAATAAGTACAAACCAAGCAATATATATACATAAAAGGTAAAAGAAAGCTCTACTCCCCCTTTCTCGCTGTATTGGTTTCCCCCTTTTTCTCTATTTATTTCACTTGTACATAAAATGCAAAAGAAATCTCTTGACCCTCTTTCTTGCGAAATTAGTACTCCCCTTTTTTCTCTTATTGTTTTATTCCCCCTATATTTTTTATATTTTATTCCATTTTTTTTGTTACAAATATCCAAAGAAAATATATCAATTAGGGTCAGAGTTATTACTGTCCCGCCATAAGTACGACTCATCGTAAAGTTGGTCAATGCCTGCTCTCACGTATGCCCCCTAGGCATCCAACTAGGCGCCTATCAACCGAAAGCCCTTGAAAATGTGGGACTATAATCAAACTTGATGCGCAGAAAATCAAGAGAGGTGTATATAAGTAGCGGCTAATTAATCAGACATCCGAGAGAATTGACTCATAATAACGGTGGAGGAGGATAAGGACAAAGGAGACTCGGAAGGGTTAGGAGCAGACAAATAAGGGCTGGCATCCTGATATAGTTTATTCATTGAGTTGGAATGCTCAGGGGAGTGCCGACAGGTGTTTACTTGGCTTTGCTCATACATGATACAATCAATAGGCTTATCAGGAGGCACATGAGGGAGGTTTGAAAAAGGCACCTTGAAACCTATTATTAATTGTTGAATGAGACAATTGTGGAAAAGGTTCTCGTCCTTCTTACTTACAAAGATAGGGATCATATGTGAATAGAGATGAAAAAAATCGATCAAACTCTTGAGAAAGAAAGCATATCAGAAGAGTATCTTGTTGGGAGGGAAGAAGGCATAGTGTGTCATAGAAAAAATATTCGTAAGTATAATTTGACATATTATAAGTTGCTTGGGAGTAAGATACTTGGTTTCAAATAATTTTTTATGCCAAGTCACGGAAGCACCATGAAGAAAGAAGATAATCTCATCATACAATGGCATGTTACAGAATGAGTAAGGGTAGTTAAGATAGGGTACTATTGGAAGATGAAAAGTACTTGCTATCATCTCCGAAATGATTTGAATGGTGCTCTCCCTAAGAAAGATAGAGAAAGAGTTAGAGTCCTTATCAATATTTTGAGTATTGAAACAAAAAAGTTTTGGACAAAGAGGATAGATGGAGAGATGCAATTAATGAGAACCAATACTTAGTGCCTATCAACAAAGACAGATGAAATGGACTGATCGAAGGAAACGAGGACTACTCCTTTTAAGTTGAGTTGATCATGGTTCATCTATTTGCATAAGAGATCTTTCGCAACAACATTAATGAAGTGGTTTGTTTCGGAGGATGCACTGCTTGATGGACGTTTGTCGATAGATTACTTAGATGATACCATCTGAAAGCAAAACAAGCAGAAATATTTGTAAAAGTCATAAATTTGACATAGAGTAAAAAAATAGGAGAGACAAACCTAAACACACCACGACAAGGGTGTAAGGAAGCAACTCCTATAGATCTCATTAAGAGGAACCCAACTCTAAAGGGTGGGTGATCAAGATAGGTGTGTGTCAAAACGGGTCACTTGAGATAAAATACTCTTGAAGAGTTTAGATTTATAACAAAATCTTACAAACTATAATACAACATGATAAGATTTGAATATATCTCACAAGTATGACAAATCTCAAGACAAGAAATTACAACACCCCTACCATGATGGAGCCTAGCTGTCATTATGTATGAAGACTCAAAAGCTTGAGGGAGAGAAGTAAATGTTGAAACATACCTTTAATTCCACTTAGATTTACGTAAAAATGTGTAGGTCTGGTAAATTAGAGGTGGAGAAAGTATGAATAGAGAGGTGAGAGGAAAGCTGAATAGAGTTTGAAAATTATGGATGGTGCATGAATAGTGCAAGAAGATATAGGACGTTGTAGGTATAAGCACATATTAGGCGCACTTCAAGCACCGTAGGCAAATGAAGCCATGCACCCAATAATGAATAATTAAAGGAAGAAATTGCTACGAATCCCATTGATCTAAGTGCACGATCAACTCTGGAATAATTAAGATGTATCAAGTTTTATGGATATTGTTTTGTTGAGAGATATGAAAAGATAAATTATGGCTTTCATATAAAGGTGCATGATTTGTCAACAAATAAAGGCCAATAAAAAAGGACGCCAAGCCTTTTTCAATTAATGTAGATGCTTAATTAGAAATGGGAGTATATAACAAAGGATTTTGTGTTGAGTCTGACGAGAACATCTAAAAATTATGATGCTATATGGGTGATTGTGTGTCAGTTAATGAAGTTGGCTCATTTTATTGCCATTTATATGACATTTTCATGGTGATTTTTTTCAAGATTATATGTGAACGAAGTGGTGAGATTTCATGGAATTTTGATTTCAACTGTGTCAGATTAGGAAGCACTGAGAATTTCGAGTTCCCCTAACTGAGAATTGGGCACTAAGTTAAAATCTATCACGGTGTATCACTTGTAAATAGATGAATATTCAAAGAAAACAATTTAGATTTTAGAAGATATACTGAGAGTATTAGTTTTAGAAATAAGAAAAAAATAGAATGACTACTTGCCATTGGTCTAGTTTGTCTGTATTAGTAGTTATCAGGTGAGTATTGATATGACTCCCCTTGAAGTTCTATACAGAAGAAAAGGTCATTCTCTAATTGATTGCAAAGAAATTAGATATCAAAAACTTTTGAGATCAAAAGTAACCTATGAGACATCAGAGAAGACTCTTCTAATCCGAGAACGGCTTCAAGTCGCTGAAAGTTGAAAAATATTATCATGGTCGTAGGACGCCTAAGATTAGTTTTGAAGTAATGGATCATATATTTTTTAAAATATTCCATCTAAGGTAGTCACTAGATTTGGATTAAAAAGAAAACCGAAGTTAAGATTTGTTATACATTTCCAAATTTTGAAAAGAATTGAAAATGTGGCTTATAGATCAATATTACCACCTAATTATGTGGACTTTTGCAATATTTTCTACATATCAATGCTTCACCAGTATGCCTTTGACCTTTCTCACATTACCAAGTATCAACTATTGAAATGAGGACTTTTGTAAGTTGAAGAACCAATTCAAATTTTAAGATGATGAGGTCAAGTGTTTCACATTAAAGTCATTCCCTAGGTTATGGTGCTATGAAGAAGCTATTCCTACAATGAAGCCAATAGGAATGGAAAGATGAGATTTAGAAGAAGTGTTTTAATTTATTTTTTTATTAAGGTATATAAATTTTAAGAACAAATTTTTAAAAATGAGTGAAATGTGAAATCTAAACACTAACATTTATATAATATTGTTAAATTAAATTAAATTGGTTAATTATTAAAATTTGTCAATAATATTTTATATTGATATATATTCCATGACTAGGATATCAAATGGTCTAGAGGACTCTAAATAGTCCTAGAAGACTTGCATTGAATGCATGCCTATGCCACACAGGAGCATAATCTGTCCAATGTTTCCATACATAATGTATGTCTATACTGTGCATGAGCACATTATATATAAAATAGTCATACCTGATATGTACCTAATTATGTATAAGAACATTTTGTCCAAAATATCCATACCTAATAAGTGCCTAATACATATATGAGTGCATTTGTTTTAGAACACTTGCACTTAATGTGTGCCTATGTGGTGTACTTGCAGTGCCTGCTAAAGATTTTGCACTTGATACTTGTCTATACAACGTATGAGTATAGGGGCAATGTTTTGTTTTAGACATGTATTTTTTCAACATATTTTTCATGTTTTCTATAAATATTTCTTTTAGTCTAAACCTCAACATACGAAAAAATTGAGCAACAACCATTGTGGCTTTGTTGTTTAAGAAGAATAGATTAATTAAAAGATAAAGGCAAATCTTTTTTTATTGAGATAAAATTATCAAAATTTTCTTATCCAATCCTCTTTATAATTGTTTATATACCTATTCCAACCTATAAACTTTTATGGATGCATTGGTGGTACAAATTTTTATAGTGGGTAGAGATTTATTAACAAGTAAGGTAAGATGGATAAGATGGTAGGAAGTTGTCTTGCTCTATTATTGCAAGTAAATTTGAAGAGTTTCTTAATAGGAATTATGAGTCAAAAATAAGTTAACCAATATTTAGTACATTTATACCACATAGATTGTAAGTTAGTTGTCATATTATTATATTTTTATTGACTAGTGAAATATTGACTATTTATTGAAAAATTGATTGATTTTTGATATTTTCTTTTGTCACTAAAATTATGCATCATTACTTTACTACCTCATAATTATTTTAGTGATTGTTACTTTAATAAATATTGGTTCATTTTTCATCTAAAAAAATATACATTATGTATATTGTATATTTATACATCTTGTGCTTTCTCTTTTTATACCGGATCTAAACATAATGAGTTTAGGGTACCCCTAGTCTTTTAAGGTTAAACACAAGTTCGAATTAAAAATTAACCATTAGATAGTATTAGAAAAAATATAAGGTGTACCTAAAGGGTGTATGAGCCACGTATGAATATATTTGAGATAATATATCTACGTCCGATATGCATATGATAGGCAATTATAAGGTTTGAGTTGCTAGATTATGTTAATCATAATTAATTAAACTAATATAATTAAAATTAAGGTCAAAGAATATAAAAAATTGGGTCAAAAGAGTCAAAATTAGACTTTGATAATTCATGCTTGATGCAGGCTTAACGAGCGTCTGAAGGAGGCTCAAGCCACACTCGAGCACTAATTTCAGTGGGTATGGCGCTCGTGGCACGCTCGAGCCACAGTCGAGTACCAGATCAAGAGGCTTTTGGCATAGAATGGTGCCCGAGTCATGCTCGACGCAAGCTCGAGTGCCGGTCTAGTATTTAAAGACCCCTGTGCTCAGTTTTAATCATTCTTTGGCTGTAAGCGCAGGGAAGAGAGAGAGAGTGTGTGTGAAATGAGGAGAAGGGAGAGAAGGAGAGGATCGAATCCTCAAAACTCATTTTTTAGGTGAAACAAGTTAGAAAATTTGTGAATCGAAATTAAGGTAAGTGTACTTTAAACTCCTCTTGTTATTATTTTCTTGCCACTTCTTTTAGGTATTTTTGTTTTGATATTCGACCAAGCTCTGATTTCGAAGTTTACTTGTATATAATCTACATATATGTCGATTTTTCATGATTTTACATTGTGATTTCATATGAACTTAAGAACAAGTGAAGTATTGAGTTCAAATCGATACCCTAACCTCATGTATGTTCCGATTTCTAGTTATTTTGGTGCCTCACCACTTGTATTTTGTGTATAATGCTTTGCATGTCTAGGAAATTGTGTTGAGTTTCTTGCATGCGTGAAAATCCTCCACTAAACATCTTGCATGTTAAGTATATGGATTGATGTTATAGAAATTATCCATTTTGCTAATTTTTGTTGGAAATTTTGGAGTTTTTCTGAATTTACAAGCCCTAAATCTGAGTTAAAGTTTATGATGACTTTAAAACATTAAATGTAAGTCATATCTGTAAGCTAGAAAATGCAATACCTGCTCGTTTGTACACAATCGCTGATTTTAGTACTCAATGCTGATTTTTCTTGATTTTTCCTTGTTGAATTTATAAGAATTATATATATATATATATATGTATTTGGTCTGAATTTTATAATTTTTTACTCTGTATATTACCGAATTTGCTACATTAAATGTCCAAAAATGATTATTTATGTTCAAGGAAATCACATTAGTTAAGAGAATTCAAAATCATGAAAGAAAACTCTACAATTATATTTTGAAATGATGAACCATTCTCTAAAAGGACGAGAATAAAGAATTATGAAGTTAAGCGTAGAGTTCCCCTAAGTTAAGTTAAAAATTGGACTAAGAATCATTCAACAGGCTATATATTTTAGTATACCTTAGTATATTGTGGTGGTATATCGATTTTTGATCCTATATAATTGTGGGGTTAAGAAGTGACATATAGTCTCGTTTATAGGGTTATATGTAAATGACCTACCTCTTGATCTTAAATAGGAGAGTATAACCTTTGATTGTGTGAAAATATATATAATCCAGTCTTCAATTGTCCATTCTTTTTGTTGGTGAGGTCCACCAGCCTTAGTCCATAAAAAAAATAAATGATAAGCATATTTTTAAGGCTAAGAATAAGATAAAAAATCTAAAAATATATCATATAAATGTTTATACACATGTTCATGCCATTGCACCTGGTCATGATCTCCATTCCTCCCATTATATTTTTCAAGTTTAAAGTATACATGTCATTTATTATAAATAGTACATTATTTAGTATTTAGCTTACTCATTATTTTTACTAATTTCTCATATGAGATGCCTGAATCCTTATCAGGCATTCAGAATTGAATGATCGATTTAATTGGAGAAATTAGATTAATGAATCAATGATGATTACTGCAGTTTAATAATTTTAAATAATATTAATTGTATTATATTATGTTCAAATAGCATTCAGACAAAGGTTAATCGTCTGATACTATATTTTAATTGATTACACAATTTTGGATAATATTAGCATATATTTCAGTTATTTAAATGGTAGTATTATATTTTTTTTAGATAGCTTTAAAACGTGCTAAATGATGTAATTTGGCTTTTGAATAGGTTTATATAGTGATTTTGATGTATTATAGGCGACGTTTAAGTCTTTATAACAAGTTGTATCGGTTTAAAATCCGCCGTGGTATTATATTAAAATTTGGGTATTGTATGTCATTGATTTGGTGTTGGTTCGATATTATCGATGATTTTATTTTTGTTTGGTCAAGTTTATTGGTGGTTATTTGCTTTCACAGGTTATTTTATATTGATTATTGTATTATATAGGTATTTTTTCTTACATAAGGTCCAACGCATGAATTCAGGTCGATATGAAAGCCACTCAATGACATGGCACATATTTGGGCTATGTGCACATCCTTAATTATTTATATTGAGGTCGGTCAAGGTATCAATATGAAGTTTACGTCTAAAAATTTTTATACATTTATTTGGTTAATTAATATTTGTAATTAAAGTTAATGACAGGATTTAAGATATAGTCCGTTACAAATGGTATCATAGAAATTATAAGGAATACTTTAAGGTATAAATTTGATTAATTTCAATTTAAGGTGTAAGTTGATTGATGTTGGTTTAAGATCTAAGTTTGATTGATTTCGGTTTAGGGCCTAAATTTGATGGATTTTGGTTTGAGATCTAAGTTGATTGATTTCTATTTGAAGTTTAGGTTTGATTGATTCTGAGTTGAGGTCATGAGTGGATTGACTAGTTAAGATGGGATGATCTAATCCGATTATTAATGTTTTAGTGATATGATTAAAGAATGAAAGGACACGGAAGCAATGATGGACCAAATACTTGCCCGGAGCAAACCCAAGGACAATGACTTATGACCGGTTCACTAAGGCGAGAATGCCTGAAGTTTTGGAAATGTTTGATCTATTCAAGGCTGAAATTGAGCTTTAGAAAGTGGGGAAAGTGTTTGAAGCTTTTGGTTGTTGGATGATGTTTTATCTACTACCCATAAGTTAGAAAATGAGGCAAGCCAGAGGTGGGCTTCTCAGTGCCAGATTCCACTTCTTGGGATGCTTTGTGGAAGCATTTTGAAAGAGTTCCTTCCTGTTTAACATTCGAAAAAGTAAGGAAGATGAGTTAATGAGGTTTGTATAGATGATTGAAAATTTAGTTTTTTGGGAGATAAATTATTTGATAATCGAGTATTGAAAATTGATAGGTGATTCATTTGATCTATTATAAGGGCATGATACTTTTTAAAGTTGATCTATATTCGGCGTATTGTCAATTAAGGATGATTGGGAGATTGTGCATGAGACAACCATTAGCATAAAGATACGACCGTTATAAGTTTCGGTAATGCATTTTGGGTTTGCGATTTTGTTGGCATCTTTTTAAGGACCCTGTGAATCGGATTTTCTGATGTATTTGGATTAATTTTGTGATGACCTCATTGATGATATTTTGATTTGTTCGATGAATTGGTAGACATGATCTGTTTAAAGACCATGTAATAGATTGTGAAGGATAGTCGGTCATTTGTCCATTTGAGGAGATGCGAGCTTGGTTGGAGAAAATGTTATTTTGAGCATATTTATTCTTCGGTGACATATTTGTGGGCTTGCAAAATATTACAGTGGTGGCTAATTTAGGAAATACTAGCCAATGTCACGAAGGTGCACGATTTCTTGAGTCTAGCTGAATCTGATAAGCGATTCATTGAGGATTCTTCGAGGATTATAGAATTCATGGGGTATTTGGCTCGAAAGTGATTGGTGTTTGTTGGAATGATAAGTGTGACGAGAGCTTTCAAGAAATGAAGGGTGGATTGTCGACAATGTCAATTTGGTTGATCCTTGATAGATCAAGTGAATTTGTGGTAGGTTGCGATGCTTTCGAGGAAGATGTGGGGTTGTGTTTCGATGTAGCATTTTTGGGTGGTCACCTTTGGTTTAAGGTAGTTGAAAGCCTATTGTCAGAATTGCTGCACCCATGGTTTGGAGTTTCTAGTTGAGGTCTCCATTTTGAGGATTTAGAGGTGTTATTTGTATGAAGATAGTTATAGTTTAATTTGACCATAAAGACTTAAGGAAGTTATTTCGTAAAGAGGAGTTGATCATGCGGTAGTGTAAACAGGTGGATTTGCTTAAGGGCTGTAATGATGAGTCTCAGTGTCATTTGGGGAAGGCGAATATTATTGTCAATGTTTTGAGTCAAAAGTCTTCAGATTTGATGCGTATTTTATGCTTCATGGGAGATGTTGGATAGAAGGAAGAGTTGCACTATGTGATTGTGCGCAGGAGGATCAAGAATGACATTGTTGAATTTCCACGTGCAGCCTATAATTTTGGAGGAAATGAATTTGGGTGATGAGCCATAGTTGATGGGTGCTTCGTATTTGAGGGAGCTGTCAAAGTTTTGGATAGTGAGCTGCGGGCAGATCTTTATATTTGAGCCAATTGGATGCTTTGGTTCTTTCTTTTGGGAAAAAGAGTTGTATTTGAAATATTGAGGTTTGAAATCATGAAATTATGAAATGAGAAGCCTCTATGGATTTTGCTTTGGGGTTGTTAGGATAGCAAGAATTATGGGTACCATTTAGATAATTTTGAATTGGGTGACGAGGTCGGCCCATTTATTTCCAATTTAGATGATGTATTTGGATGGAATAAGTTGACTAATCGGTATGCCAATGAGATGATAATATCACAAAGTATTCCAGTTTCAAGGTTTCACGATGACGGCATAAGATACAATTGTGTAATCTATTGTGGTGGAAGGTAGAATTTCTAAAATTTGGCATTTCAGCATATGTATTATTTTTGGATTCAAAGTCTGTACCGTTGTTTGTATTTCATAAGTTTATTTGTAATTCGAAGATCATAGACTTTGCATTAGTTGTATCGATATCTTTGGGATTTTTCTTAGGTCAATGGATACTATGCAACCTAGGTTATGATATGGGTCAATGGACATGAGTCGTAGGCGGTTTTGTTATATGTAAATAAATGGTCTATCAGAGTTGCATAGCGGAAGTGTGTAGACCCATATATTTCAGGCTCCAATCGAGGTTTAAAGTGAATAATCAATTTGTGAAGTTTAGAGTAAATTGAAGGTGAGGTTTATTGGTCTATTTGAGGTAATAAGTCGGAGAGATAGTCAATAGATTGGCCTTACCTTCAAGTTTGGTAGATTGGAAAGGTGTCTCCAATGTATCGATGATTGAGGAAGTAAGTATATAATCGACATGAGTCGTTGTAGAAGATTAAGAATTTATCTTATATTGTGGTTTTGATTTAAATATTAGAAGAAAACAATTAGGTGTTGAGAAATGAGACAATCTCGTTGGTTAAGGTTCTTTGAAAAAATCATTTAATCAA
>JAOVVI020014726.1:0-11413 GCA_028571085.2 Nepenthes alata | reverse complement strand
ATGTGGGCCGATTAATAAAATGAATTGATAAAATATTATGTCGAATATCTTTTTTTTTTCTTTTTGAAGATGGTGCCTTTTTTAATACATTTTACTTGCCACTTAGCGTATTTTCATTCAATCATGCTGACTCCATGACTCTTCCCCCATGTAGTCCGAGCCGGAGTTTCGGCCACCAATGTCGGAAGTTGTGCAGGCACTCGTTCGGTTGGTGCAGCGGGCCACCGTCGCCAAAAGAAGACCCAGCGACGAATCAGCTTTTGGGTACAAGACCCCGGATCATGAGGTTGTCGATATGCCATTTTGACGTCGGTTTTCCTTCCCCGGAGTATTCTCACCGTCGCTCACAAAGGAAAGAGAGTCATGCGTTCTAGTCACGAAAATCTCACACCTTACAGGCATGAATTCTCGGCGTTTGATTTACTACGAAATATTATAATTATTCTCAGAAAATGTAATAGTTTCTATGCTGAGTTTTAATCAACTCGAAAAAATGTTATAATTATAATTTGATTTTTATCAGCTTTGATCGGTGTCGGGATCTTTGTAATCAACAAAATAGTGTCTTGGATCAATCTTAATGCAATAAATGAAAATATAAGTTATAATCTAGGCGATAGAATGGTTGCTATAGTGTTATTTAGGGTGTGTTTTGTTATGGAAAAGTGTGAATAAAAAAATATTAATTATGAAAAATAAAAATTAAAATAACAGAAAATAGAAGGAAAATTATTTTGTTTAAATATAGATATCTTAATACTTATTTGCTATTGGATTTTTTTTTTCTGGTGAATTTTTATGCCGTTTAAATATGAGTAGTATTTTTTGTTTTCTTTGGATTTTTATAGGTATAAGTAAATTTTCACCCTATATTTGGTACAATGAAGTAAAAAAATTATTTTTATTTTACTTTTAGTAGAATAAAAAAAATTATTTTTATTTTGTACTTAGTAAAATAAAAAAATTGTCTGTTATTTTTATTATTATTAGTTATTTAAAATAATTTTTTTAAGTATAATTTATTTTAAAATTTTAAATTAATGTACGAATTAGAAACTCGTTTAATCTCACTTGAATATTTGAATAATGAGTTTGATTTTTATAACTCTAAATTTGAATATTGTATATTATAATAATTGAATGTGAGAGATATATCTTGTGTCTATTCGCTCATCGATGTATTTTTTAACGTTCAAATCAATGATCTTTTAATTCGGATTGAAAAGATGACGAGAGAATAAATACTAAAATTTAAAGTTGATGGGATGACTGTGGATTTAGAGGATAATACTCCTTTTTGTACACCTGAATAACCGTATTTTTCTTCTCTTTCTCCTTCCCCCATTTTATTTGGGAGAAGATGTATTTATAATTTGAAATCTTACTTGATCGATCAGTGTTTGAATTCTTTACACGTGTTCAAAGCTGTTTCATATGAATTACGATGAGGTGTTATTTTTAGTGAATAACTGCTGACCAAATTTAATGCGGCTACTGGTCAATAATGAGGCCATTTTTTGAATTGGGTCATGAACTGACTAATAATTATTCTTCATTTTTTTTAATTTTTAGGTAGTTAACTGGTTGAATTAAGCCTTTCAATTAATACCCCTAGAAGTTGATGTTCGATAAATTGAATTTGATTTCATCACTTCTTTATCTGGGCCATTAGGTTTTCAGGCATTGATCTAAATTTGTGCTAGGCTATTGCACTCGACTGATCCATTTTAGACTGTACCCATCAAAATATCTTTTTTAATTATTTTTATTTTGGACTGAATCTTATTTAGATGAAAATTTAGGTACGAGATTAGCCGAAATTAGATAAAAATTTATAATAGTTATAAGAAATTATAACTATAATTTCTTTGAAGGGTGGGAGAGCGTTGTATTTTTTATAAGAAATTATAGTTATATAAAAAAATTTAAAAATATATAATATACTAAAAATTAAAATATGTATATTAAAACTTTAGATAAATTTATATTTAAATAACTTTTTACTAATTATATAAAAATATAATTTATTAAAATGATTTTAAAATTTGATATTTATGTGAAATAAAAAAACATATTTATAAAAATGTTTATAATTTGGATTAGGTATATTTGTCTTTCGATAATGTCGTGACTCACCCATCCATACTAGCGACCCGATACAAAAGCAGATGGTTGATTGGGCACGCACCGCATCAAAATGAACATTTGAAGGGGTAATGAAGGAACGGGGGATCATATTCCGCGGTAGAAGACTTCTTCGTCCAAAAAAATTTTTCTCCTTTTTGGCTTCCAAATTATAAAAGAAAAAAAAACCCTTTTTAGGGGCAAAGATCCTGCTCTGCGGAGTAAGATCCTCTAACCCGAGCAGCATTGAAGGATATGCAACAGCTACTGAACCAACCCGGCAAGGGTAAAACGGGCAAATCATGATAACACACTTCAGTCAAGCCGCCGAATGCAGAATGATTGACATTCTTATTGAGAAGTGTCCGGGGGATACCATCCGAACACTCCCGGTTGATATGATGTCTCAATTATCCATGCTAACGAAAGTCCGGCCGATGAGGCACCGTCTCACCAAGGTGCACAGAGGACCCTATAAAGGATTGCCCAAGGGCAGCCCTACAACATTACTCTTCTTTGGCAAGTGGTAAGAGACTGGGAATTCTCAATCGAAAGATGTTCAGGTGACGTATTCCATGCATCCATACTGACAGGCTCACACACAAAAACAAACAAAATGGGTGGCCGACGGGTGACTTAAGGGGTGGCCCGATAATATCATTCTTCTTAATCGAGCCTTCAAACGTGCAACATAGCCATGCAGCTATTCACCTAAGCGCTGATAATTTTAAAACAGGCAAATCAGGGTAGTATGCAATACACAGCTTAAAAGATGAATCATACTGCACCGGTTGTAAGTTACAGTCTTAGGTTTTCACTCTCCTGATTAAAGCATAAAGTCACATCTATGCCTTAAAGAGAACAGAGAGACAACTCAAGGCTTCAGTAGTTTATTGGAGCAAAGCAGAGCATAACTCACTGTACAACTTGCGCGGTAACGCAGGGGTTAGCTGAAGTTTGCACCGTATCACACACCGATAGACCTGGTTCTCGGTGTACTTCATCTCTTTCGTCGTTTGTTGTCGACCTGTGTAGCAAGATTTTGCTGGTCTATTAAATGTTATTGAAACAGTTGCAAAACCAGAATTTATTGTTCATTTGTAGGTATAAGAATATAAGTAATCAATAATATTACTTTCTAATCCAATAAAATTCACAGGAAGAATCCATGTGTAAGGAAGTTACTATTAAGAATCATGCTAAAGCATACCTGATATGATGAAAACAGAATACAACAAGGGCTTTGGTTCCAAATTATTCCCCAATTACCAAATAACACAAATTTTATTTAGCTTATATTAAAAATCATGTGTCTTTGAAAATCACAAAATAGACGACCGTCGATGGAAAAAAAGGAAAGATAAAAATAATAAACATTCGAACACATAGAGAGGGTCGGTAAAATGTTGGATACCGACACACTACAATTGCCAAGAGAAGACATTTCTACTACTAGCAGAATTCATTTTGATTTCGAAAATTGACAAGCATCTTTAAACAGAATTTTTTCAATAGCATATAACTACATATCCAACTTCAAAGCGAAAGCATCTTGATTTGTAGAAAACAAATGCCATCAAAGTTGGATGCTCAAAAATGCTCGGAGGTCCATTGGTTAAGCAAATTACACAAATTGAATCCCGACTTTCTATACACAAAATTGATAGAGCAGAGCTATAAATTTCACAAGCACATCTGCCATGGGAGATTCATGGGGGAACCGGCCGGATGCATCTCTTACCAATCTCAGCTGATGATTTTAAAATAAACAGTTGAGATCTAATCAATTTAAAACAGTTAAATTTAATAGAATTTTTAAATATTTTAAAAAATAGTTAAATCCCATATTGAGAGGAACAGAGACCCAAGAATCCGTTTGCAGCAGAAACCAATTGCCGCAATACCTAAGGTGGAAAATAATTAAGCATTCATGAACTCAAAGGTACCACGAAATATAACATCCTTGCACCCATAAACTGGTTATCAAAAAGAATTCCTCCCCCTCATGTATGATAGCATCAAATGATCCTTTAAATCCCTACTTTTTCTTTATGTTTTAGTAAGAAAATGTGAGTTAATTATAACTAATGGGAAAAATAGACTTATGAAACATAAAATGATATGATAAAAAACTAATTAAAATTATACACACTTTAGGAGGATATTGAACTAAATTGAGCAGAATAAAAAAATAGATTCATACGGCTTGCTGCATTTAGTAAAATATAAGACTTTGTTATTTTTATTGTTAGTAAGGCTTACCAAGTTCTTATAATTAATGAAATCCATCAGGGTTCCATTTCAGCTAGGTAGTATTCAATCTGCCCCAGCACTCGTAATTGCAGCAAGCCAAATAAAATCTAAAACCCACCAGCTAAACATGTATCTAGCCCATCTTGGGCTATTATGATTTACAATATGAATTAAAGAGAAAAACTATGATTTAATGGCTGCTTTTTTATTTAAAAAAGGGGCTTTCAAAGCTACCCATGTTTTGTGCCGCTTGAATTGACAATCAAATTGCAGCAGAAAAGAAAATTAATAGGGTTAATGTAGGTATAGACATGTTACCCCCCCCCCCCTCAAACAACATATACATACATATGTGTGTGTGTGGCCCACAGGAAGTTGTTCAACCAAATAATATCACCATAAGAAAGGTGTGGCATCCACAAGGCCTGTGAATCTATATGCAATTGTTTTCTCCAAATACTTTGGGAATTTCAATCAAATATCACATTTTCCCTAGAATGTTTGATGAACTTGAGAATGGAAATGAACAATAAATACCCTCCTTATATCAAACATTCGCTACCACCATTTCTTCTGAATACATCTGGAAAAAATATCATCAATTCAAGAATTTTTGAAGAATTTTTCCCCTCCAAACAACGGGTTTTGCAATGATACCACTAAACATTAGGCTCTATTGTCCTCCCAGTGATTGAGATATATACATATAATATGAAAGGTCGAGATCAACATAATAGTTAAAAATATTGTCAAAATCTCTACACAATTTTAAAAATGATTTCAACCATTGAAAGGATAAGGATAATTAATATTTAAAAAGACCATAACACAACCACCAGTACCTGTATTCAGGCAAACACCTCGGGCAGTAAATTAAACAACAAAAGAGAAGTCCTTACTATGTCAAGCTGAGGATTAAAAGGAGACTCACCTTGCCATCAGCAAGAGGTGAAGAGGAAAATGTTGTGTTGGTTTTTTTTGCATCATCTTCAGATACACAATCAGAGCATAGAAAGTGATCCAATTTTTTTGCTTCCTCAATTGTCATGCCCATGCAAGACGGATGAAACCTAAGCATAATTGCAAAAATTCATCTCATATATTCTCCAAGATCAATATGCTCTTGAACAAATTACAGCATGCACACCATCAATACAACAATTAAGCCAACAAATTGTTCTACTTATGCTAAATCCCAAGGGAGAATGATGAATTTCTGAAACATTTTTGTAAAGAAGGCTTTCTTGGAAAATATAATCATGTGAGAATGGAACATATTCTTTGAGCTGAAAGCCCCGATTATGATCATGCCAAACTATACTAATTTCACTGGTAGGAATTGCAATAGGTCGGATTTGGGTCAGGAGAGCCAAACCCAACCCACGACACCTCCAGTTGGGTAAACACCTTCTAATTTGGGTTATAAGGAAATGCAAACACAGCTGAAATCCATTTTTTGCCACTTAAAGGAAAAAATAATAAAATTTGATAATAATGGTAGACAAGTGACTGAACAACGGAATTTATAACAACTATTCAAGTTTATAATCTATTAGACATAGCTTAAAACATAAAACAACTCATAAAAATAATTTTAACTATAAAAAACAACTCAAATAAGCATGTGTGACTCTAAAATCAGTATCAACATTATTAAAAACATAATAGAATGTAAAGCTAAGTTTATATTTGAGTTAAGCAGGTATTTATCTATTTGTGTGTGTTCGTGCGTGCATCTTGTAATATTACATATATACATGTATTGTAGATATTATATATGGGTCAGGTTTAGGTTGGGTATAGTAAAAACAAACACAATACAGAGGTGCAGGTTTTACCCAAATCCAATCAAAGCAGGTTTTTCAACGGCAGAACTCAGCCCACCTGCTCACCCATCCACCCCCAGGCGGAAAAAGTAAAAAGAAAGCACACTCCAGTATGAATTTATTTAAAATTTCATCCGTAAAGTCAATTGGGACCAGTTATGTCCAAGAGTCTAGATTGGTTCATCGTATTAAAGTTCCAAAAGCAGCGTGATGAATTGATGAAGGTCCACGATCAACTACTTCACATACGCAAATTCCACTCACCAAAAAAAAAGATTGTAAGTCGAGAAGAAAAACCAACAGCATACAAATTTACCATTCCTTGCAACCTTCGCACTGCACCATGAGATCATCCGGATTATACGGCATTTCACACTTGCAATACCTACAAATCCACCAAACATTATCCAAAACTGATTAACACCAAAACAAAGAATTCCCACAACCAAAATTCACAGTAACAATCAAACAGCACAAATCTTCTTCAAGAAAACTCACACAGCGACCCGATCAGGCGTGAACGCTCCTGTAGCAGCCTTATACTCGAATCTACTAAAGTAGTCATCAGCACCGACATTCTCAAGCTTATTATAGTTCTTAAACGAGTGGACGGTACACTTCCCTTCTATAGAAAGGGCACTCTGCCAATCGTAGTGGTCAGACAAAAAGAGCTCCTTGGCCCCGTGGAACTGCCTCCGCCCTCCAATCGACTCCTCCGGCCGATAATACCACCGGACTCGAATCTTCACGTTGTTTCTAGCGTCAGCTTCCATCTTCTCCACCCGCGCTACGTACGACGGCTTGCCGAGGTCCGATGGACGCATTAGGACACAATCACCAACTGAAATAACACTCAAATAGAAGCGCAGTCAAGTCAGCATCTTAATCCATATCATGCTAAAAATTTAGGATGCTGAAAGTGTTATCAGTTTACCTCTAACGACCTTGTTTGTGCCTTTAATGGCGTAGGAATCCAGGTCTCTTTTGCCAGGTCTCGTCTTCGCCATAACAAGCTCTGACACAGTGGTTCTGACTTCAGAGGCGGAATCAAAGTGAAATATACTGAATCTAGAAAGAATTTAGTGGAAAATTGGAGAAGAAAAAGTCTTGAGTTAGCGATTTGATGGATAATTGAAAGCCCTAGATTTTGGGCGACCACAAAACCCTAGCTGGTTTTAGAGTGAGAGAGGCTGATTTTATTCACGTCCAATAGCCAACGTTTAAAAACGATGGCTACTGGTCGGGAAATAAGTGACCGTCACATCATGAAAAACAATCTAAAATAATAAAAAAAATTATTAAATAAATAAATAAGTAATTTACAAAAGCTCCATTTATTTATTTTTTGGCTGTTTTTTTAATTTTCAATTAATTTACCATTTTTTTACAATTTTAATTTGATAGATTTACTTACCTTATGGGTCAACTCAAAATTCGACCCACCAATCTATGAGCCCAAAAAAAAGAAGCCCAATGAGACTCATAGTCCAAAAGACGTCATGACTATTCGCAACCCATGCGGCTCGGCTTGGCGGCCCACACTCGGTAAGTGGGCCCATGCGCCTGTGCTAGCGCGTGCCATTCCAACCCAACGAATCTTTCTTAAGAGGCAATTATCATAAATGTAGCCAGGGAATGGCACAGAGAAGGAAAATGTATCCTTCGGTTAGCCGCGGTTGCTATAACAGGCATCCACGATCGCATAATTGCTCATGAAAAGGAGAACTATCATTAACAACCACCCATGATTATCTACACAGCTCAATAATCTTACATGATACAACCGTCCAGTCTTGTTGCTCAAACCAGGGTAAACTGCCTCCATCACTTATAAACATCTCCCTTCCTCAGCGGAGAAGGGGAGCCTTCAATAGCCAAAGAACACAGAGCACATAGAAAAACCCTAAGAGAGGGAGGGCGATCTTTGCCCCCGATTACGCAGAAAGGAAAATAGCTCTCTAACGCTCTTGAGGCCACGTACCCCCAATGCAACCCTTAATAGAGACTGCTATAGACGGCCTCACTGCTAGAAACTAAAAAAGGAGACTACATAGAGCTTCTGCCCCCATCGTCATCGCCCAGGAGTCGCTCCCGCCTTCAATTAACCACCCCCTCGCAAGTGCATTGCGTTCCTCCTTGCAGTAACCACTCTCAGGCAGGAGTTCTTCATCACCCTCTCCTTCTAAGATGCCCCTAAGCCGGGCATACCTCTCAGCCTCCCTCAACCAGGCTCACCTCTGAGCCGCTCTCTAATAGGGTGCACCTCTAAACCGTACATTAGTCGGGCGCATATCTAAACCCAATATGTCGGGTGTAGCAAATACTCAATCCCCAAAAAAACATGTATTCACACATTCATTTATATTATTACATCTTTTTATTCCCTTGAAAAGATATCTAATTTGAGTATCAGAAGATATATTAGGGAGTGAATATCGCCAATCTTCTAACATCTTATTTTTAATTATGTTGTATAAGATCAAAATTCGAAGAGACGAGGATTGGATTGGCTCCAATTCGACCCAACGTGAAAGATTGTGTAGCTCCCTAATCCATATAACAACCCAAATTTATGAATGCATTATAATTAACTTGACTTCCAACAATTCATTTTAAATTAATTAAACATGTATTTTTATATTATATTTGCCTATAAATAAATATCTATAATTATTTTAACATTAAAACAAACTACAACAGCTAAGTTTTTTAAGTAATTAATTATTAAAAAAATAATTTCTTAATGGCACATAATTATATTTTAATTAAATTTTTAGGTTTGATTTCATCATTACAAATAAAATCAAACAAAGATTTTATCATTTGTATTTGTAATGGATGAACATTATCTTTAAAAAATGATATTACAACATGATTTTTGAATAATTATGACATCTTTTTAATCTGGCCGAAGTTTTAGAAATGATGAGTCCAGTAAACCCTGGGCTGACCTAGGGCGTGACCCGAAAAAAAGTGACGACCCAGTAAACATTCGCCTAATACCAAGACCTGAAGAGCACAATGTCAACGGAGAAGAAGCCCAGATAATGACAGCCTACCGCATAATCCATCCAAACGAAGGCTCAAACAGTAGTGCGGATGGTCCAATCGGGTCAACTCGGGACTGTACGATGGGGAGCGGAAGATTAGAATTGCCCCTTTTATATGGCAATCATGATGATTTTTGAGTTATTTATTAATCTGGCCGAAGTTTTAGAAGGCCATTTTTTGATATTTTTACCTATTTTAAGAACAAAAGTGTTAAATAAAAAGGAATGTCTTCTACCCTTATGTGGATAAAGATTTATTTAGGCCTCCACCATTAGATTAAAAAAAATTTAATGGTCCAAATTGAATTATTAAATAATATAATTTTGAATAATTGTTTTTATCAAAAAATTTAATATAATGAATTTAATATTTAATGGATATTGATGTGATAAAAAATTAAAAATGTAATTATCATAATTTTATTATTATAAAATTTTGACTATTAAATTTTAATTTAATAGTCGATATAAAATATAGGATCCTGCTTTTTCTTAAGAAAAATAAAATCTCTAATCTCATATAGGTATGGACCGCTTGTTAATTCACTGCGACGATCGGAATGATACAATCCTTCCTTCGTGTATAATGTGGCTAGCGAGAGGATTTATTAATATTTTTAAAAATATTTTTTAATGAAATTTTAGAATTTTGGAGTATTTAATATGCGAAAATAATAATTATAAATAAGTGAAATTGGGGTGAAAAAAAAAATCAAAATCAAATTTCATTTAATACTTAAAATATATAACCCAATCAACAATAATTTGAGCCAGATAAAAACTCCATAATTAGAATTATTGGTAAATTTAAATTTAAATTTAATCGAGAAATATTGTTTCCATCTATGGGAAAATTTAAAAAATTAATAATATTATATAGTTTTTAGTGGATTAAATCAACATAATTTGATGCCAAAATATTTAAATTTATAATTCATTAAAATATTTTAATTTGTAAAATAATTTTAAAAATGTTGGATAAAACTTAAACAGAATAACCTGATTAATTAACATGACGAGCCCATAAATATTAAGCTTAAAAGGGAGAAAGTATTAACAGGTTCATTAGGCCCAAACCTAAAAAATAGAGTCATCACTTTTATTAGAAATAATTGAAATAAGAGAGATGATCAAATGGTTGATAGTCAAGTAGTTGAGTGGTCGAAAGGACATAAAAAGGATTGGACTGCAAGCCAGAATGACTGAAAATTTGAATAATAAAACAAACAGTTAATGTCACGTTCCATAATATGATCTGATGTTAACACTTAATTAATATTAATTAACTAAATAACTGTTTAATATTTTTTAGACATGAACTTCATATCGATATTTTGACTAACCTCAAAATAAATAAATAAGAAATACACTAGGACCAAATATGTACTACGTTATTGTGCGGCTTCAACACTGACCCAATCTATGCGAAATCGGACTTTAAATAAGAAATGATATCTATACAATATAATAATTAACATATATTAACTTATGAAAGTAAATAAATATCCATAAACTTGATCGAACAAAATTAAAATCATCAATAATACCAAACTGACACCAAACCATTGACATACGATACCCAAATTAGAATATAAGATCATAACGGATCTTAAATTGATACAACCTACTACCTAGATTTAAATATTGCCTAACATATATCATAATCACAATCTAAATCTATCTAAAAGCCAAATTATTTTATTTAACATATTCTAAAATTGTCTGAAAAATATAATACTATCATCTGAATAACCAAAATATAAGCTAATATCATTTGAAACTGTCTAATAAAATAAAATACAACATTAAACCCACTAATCCGAACACAATACAATATAATTAAAATTATCTATAATCATTAAACGACAATAATCATCATAAATTCATTAATCTAAACTTTTCTTATCAGCTCGATCCTTTAATCCTATCTGCATGGTAAGGATTTGAATATCTCATCTGAGGGGGTATGTAAAATAGTAAGAGAGTGAACCAGATATTTAGTAAGATACAATATATATCAATGAACATGCATATTTTATACTTCAAAATATATCAAAAGGAATAGAGATAATAATAGAATGTAATGACATAAATATGAGTAGAAAAACTTACATGATATATTTTTAATTTTTTAATTTTATTTTTTTTAATCTTAACTAT
>JAOVVI020014725.1:0-11413 GCA_028571085.2 Nepenthes alata | reverse complement strand
TCCACCACTAAATCTTTAGCACGTCGATTTTGCAGGTGGAGCGGCGTCCAAGGCCCATCATGAGTCACGGACCATAATGGACTTCAAGCCCATTGTGTTTCGTGGGTCAGCCCTGGTGCTTGAACTTCCTAGGCCTTTATGGCACCTAGGTATAACTCCTGGGAGATGGATCTTTAATGTGGGCCTTGGATATCTATACTTATCAATAATCTAACAAAAAATAACCAAAATATTAGTAGCCTTTTTAACACCTTTAGGCCACATACAGAAGTGATTGTAGACCGCCTAGATATTGCCAGAATTTTATTAAGGCAGTGTTCGGTGCTTAATTAACTAAATATTGCCGAAATTGTCACAAATCACCTACAGATGGATTTTGTTATAATCCATCCTCTCAAACATTAAGCTTTTCATTATCATAATCGTTGAAATCTATTCATTCGATCGGAAAACCTAAATATTAAAATACGTTAAGATATTGTATCAATTTCTATTCTTTTTCACTTTCAAAATGATCACAATATTTGAAAAGATATGAGAGACAGATGTTTGAGTCGACCATAGCAAAACCCCATAGACAAAAGGGCTTGCATAAAGAGGAATGAGAAGTCCTTAGTGGATACTCTTGGATGACGTGATTCTCATCTAATAATCTATTTTTGTGTAGATTTTTGGTATGGATAAATATATTCCAATGGGTAAACCCATGTAGACACGCTGCATGTAGTGTGATGCTTGCGCTTGTTTCTATATGTAACACAAGCGAAGCCCATAATGCTAAAAAATGCAAACATTTCTACTACATTATCTTTTCCATTACGTTGATCGAAGTTCAAAATGCAAAAATCATCCACACAACAGAAGCAAAGCAGATACATCTAAAGATTTTAACATTAAATTAAGCATATATACCGATAAATTAAGCATAAGCTTATCCAAGAACAAGTGTTTCGGCTGATTTGTGTAAAATCTCATCCAACATATGAGGACCTTGATGCCCAAAAACTCAGCAAGAATCACAACCCTGACTAAGAATTATATCAGGTTTGACAATCCCTGAGATTATCTGAGCTAAGCGGCTGGAACTTTGCAGCAGACATTGTAGATAGAGTCCAATGGGGCATGGTCGCCAGTCCCTTCATCTTTCCGGGCATACAACAACTGCTTCCCTTTAAAGACAAACATGCCTCCCTGATGAGGGAAAAAGGTGTCGATATGTGAGTTCGATTAAGCCAAAAATAAATGCAAGACAGGTAAGGATTAAACCTGCTGCAGAACCCCACTTCTGTTATCTGGTGTCGCTTCGATAGTATAATTCTTCGTAGCTTGCTTCAAAGAGTCAAGCCTTGAAAATACCTTCGCCTGACAAATTTCAAATGAAAGCACCATGAATACAATGTCCTGTTTTGTAGCTAATCAGTTTCTAAATGGAACAGGGCTAGAGCATTACACTTGCGGGGTTGAAGAATGTACGGCCAAAACCATAGTATAAGCCCAATACATCATATGCCTGAAATAACATTCTGTCCGTGATGATCATGCAAAGAGACCAACTGAATGACATATGATTACGAAATCCATGATTTACCTTGCGGTCAGGGTCGGCATAGAGGCACTCCATGGGAAACGGTAACTTGTCATAAAACAGAATGTGGAAAAGAGTTAGCAGTATAGACAAAAAAATCGTTGGTATATATCCATCTGGAGAAATAGTGATCGATACATTGGAAATTGGGGGTGCCAAGACACACTACAGGAGGCATGAATACTTAGGACAATTTTCTTTCCATCGAAAAATTACAAGTACAAAGCGTGAGGTTGTAACCACAACCATGATTCATGGATAAGCATCTCTAAATGCAAAGAACAATCCAAGTGATCCAGAAACCATGCAACAACATAAAAGGCGTTATTCTGTTTCAAGTTATAAGATTGAAGTACTTAAAAGTAAGAGATTGGAGCATCTTCTGTGATATAACTCAAAACTGTGTGCTTGCATGCATGTGTGTTTGTGTGTTTTGGGGGTGGTTGACGATAGCAGTTTGTTCCTCTTTTCCTAAATCCTCAAAGGTTTCTGATATCCTTAGATGACCTTGAATTTTGTTTTTGTAACAGATAATCACTAACTCACCCACCACCCACCCTCATGCGGGAGTGTTATCCAACATTTAGAAAGTCCTTTGCCTTCCTCACAACAGTTTGGCAGTTAAACTTTCACATCATTGGTGACTTATAAATCGATTTGGATTTTTCATAAAAAACAATACATCAAATATTTACATTCCAATTTACGGATACTTGATATACAAGATAACTTCCTATGGAAAACTGTGAAGGTTATCACCCACAAATGCTTTCAGAAATTGACGAATCCCAATCTGAAATCCTCTTGCCTAACGGTCTACCTACTGTTTTGAAAATAAAGTGGCTATATGTAACGTAAAAAATTTGAATGTCCATCCTGTAGTAACCCAGGATGCATAACATTTTGTTTTGTGCTATATGACTGCAAAGACAAATTCATAAAAAAACGTGCCTTAACAGACTGGAACATATATATGCAGAGCCAGCCCATATACGATTTCCAAGGCATTCCAAATGGGATACGGTACTAAGCCCCATTTGTGGTACGATAAGGATGGCCAGATTTGCTTGCCATTTGGAAGATTGAAGTTTTCCTCGTGCATATGCATGTGGAGCTTGGTACATGGTTAGTGCAAAGGGAAGGATTGAACAGTTGAAGAGTGGGGGAATTATCTTAAGAATGGAGGGTATAATAGACAGAGGATCATAGTAAAACATATGCAATGACCAGTGAAGAAAATGGTAGTTTTTACTTTTTAGTGAAATTTCTGACTTATGTTTGGATGATATATGAGTTGACAGTGCTTAGGGGCGTATTTGTGGTATACCTTGGCTTGGTGAAACTTATGCTGAGAATATGAGAGTGGGATGGAATAAAAACAAACTTGATAAAAACCTCTTAAGAATGAGGTTTGTAATGGACCAAGGATAAGAGAGACATACGCACTGATCAACTAAGGAAAAATAGATTTTGTGGTATTATTGCTAGCATTTGTTTTCCACTCATCTACCATTTGACTGAGTTCAACTTGATGAAGGCAGTATGGCTTCGATCCACAAAATTTACATCAAGACTGAGAATTTTGCTTAAGAATGGTGTGGGAAGTGAACAAAGGAAGAGATAAAACATGTGGGATAGACGAAGGAAAATAGAGGGATAGTGGTGTTAATGTTAGCTTTCCTTTTGGCTGATATTAGTACTTTCCTGAACACACTATTGCATACAAGCAGTATACCTTCAGTTTGTAAAATTCATGTTTGCATCGTCACAAATCTATTAACCAGGTATATAATAAACCAAAAAATTTCTGGAGCGAGTTCATGAAACAAATTTCCACTTTAAAATTATCAAACAGCAAACAATCTTGCAAACGTTCCCCGATCAACCCAGGAAAACAATATTAAGAGAGAAAAGAAGGGAACCCTTCAACTAAAAAGCAGAGCATGGAGGGTACCCGCTCAGCAAGCATGCGAGCCTTGTCAGGAGATCCAACGCCTACTGCGATAAGTTTCACACCAGCTGAATCAAACCTGGCCTTCGATTCTTTTAGAATTGAGGCAAGCTCCCAGCTTCATTACATACATGATACAAGAAATAACATCTCATAATATAACCTACATATATTCTATGAAAAATCAAATATAGTTGGAGATTGAGCAAGTTTTACCAGCAGGGGCAGCCAAAATGCCTTAGAAGTGCAACAACGGCAATTCCCTAAAGACAAAGATCGAACAAAAAATAATTATTCCTTTGCTTAGTCCATGAGGATGTCCACACTATCTTATGGTACACACTACACAATGGATAATTCTTCCTGATCCCATGAAATCTCTATAACTAAAAACAGCAGCAATGGTGTGCTATCTACCTTCCAACATTGAATATGATGGTGCGAGATCTGAGTCGAACACTGCTTAATGTCCAGCACACCCATTAAAAGTTGTCTTGAGATGCAAATTAATAACAATAACAAAAATGAGTAGAACCACAATCTTATGAATGGGTGATTTATTTATATATATATATACACACACACATTATTGAGGATAGAGCAGCTTGGTGTGAAATAGCCTGGAAAGAGTAGAACTAACTACTCTTTTTCAGTTAGAAGTAAGGATTTTTGAGAACATTTCAGTTCTGAGTAGCAGAACTGTTTTCAGGTAGCGTTTGATTACATATAAATCAATATTTAATTGATTGCCTGAGGTTATTATCAAAAAACGATTTGTCTAAGTGACTACTTTTTTTTTTTTGGTCCAAGTTGCTCCTGATGCTGATGGAGACAAGGCTCCTGGAGATGATGGGGTAGCTATGGCTTTGTTGTAACAAATTTTGGGATCATAACGTTGCCACATTCTTTTTGTGAGTGAACAGCTTTCTCAAGCCTCAAATGCTATGTCTTTGGCCACATTCCAAAATAGGGGTTTTCTAGGAAAAATAAAGTTCTTAGAACACTTAATTTAGCAAGTTGTGTGGGTTACGTGTAAACTGCTCTCCAAGTTCTTGCCCATAGAAGAGAATGTGATTGGCGTGACGGCCTAAATCCCAAAATACATTTTTGAAAAAATGACTTCAAAATGTTGACCTTTAAGATTGTGGGCTCTAGATTGAAGAGTGAAAAACAATGTGTTATTTGCAAAATTGATGTTCAAAACGTGAAAATGCAGTCTTCTTTTGAACTCCAGGCAAAGTTTGGGGTTTAATGCTACTTGGAAAAGGTAGATTTCTTGGTGAGTATTCGTTCCTACGGTCTTTAATTTTAATCATGTTGGGGTCATTCCCGTGTGAAAGTGCCTTAGTCCGAGGACAGCCTGAAGACGAGGACGAGGTTTGTGCGTGGTTTCCGCGGACTTTGCGGAGAAATTCCGGTCAACGCGTCGTTGATCGGCAAAAAAGCAAAGGCCTTTGGTAGAAGAAGTGCCGGTCAACTTGTTGACTGGCCAAAGTGGCAAATGATGTCAGATAACGGCTGAAGGCGTTTGGTGCAAAATTGCCAGTCAATGCGCTGACCGGTAAAGAAGCAAATTGGCCTGTTAAGGGCTCAAGTTTTCCGGGTTGGCACAGCGAAAGCCCTTGTGGCAAGTGGCCGGTCAATGAGGCAAGCAGAGGAAGGATCAAGAATGCGTAATCAGAGTTGGGCCAATTCAATACCAGCTCAGAAGATTTCTCTGGCATGCGTGGTCTCAGGAGAATATTGCGCGATCTCTGTTGAGTGCGCGCCGTTCTCTGCAGAGCTCTACAATTTTGTAGAGTATATTTATATTGTTGGAAATGACAAATTTTGTTGGGGAATAGAATATTCTGTAGATTTACACAATATCTATGCTGCATTGAAATGGTGAGGAGTGTAAGTTTTTCTAAGGGTGAAAGAGTGAAAAGAGTGAATACTGTGAGTGCATTGTGCTCTTGTTCTCCATTCTCTTCGTCTAGGGTTTGTGTAACCGTGAAACTCACATAGTGAAAATTCGCTTGTGGACTAAGTGTCCTGTGATTTTTCATTTGGTTTATGAAGGGTTTTCCACATAAATCTTGGTGTATTCTTCTTCCTCTACATTATTTGCTACTGTGTGTATGTGCTTGAGGTTGTGTGACGCCATTTTTCCCAACAAGTGGTATCTGAGAGTATGGTTTGAGAAGATTTCGATCGAATGGCGTTATCGTCTTCAAAGAATCTGCCGTTCAGTGTGGAGCAGTTTAACGGGTAAGGTAACTTTATCCTTTGGCAAGAAATGGTGAAAAATATCTTGACCCGAGAAGAAACAGTAAAAGAGTTGAAGAAAAAGTATGAGAAGCTGGAGAATCTAACCAAGGATGAATGACAAGATAAAAGAGATCTTATCAGCTGCACTATCAAGTTATGCCTGGCGGACAACACTCTTCAGGAGGTCCTGGGCTTATCAGACTCGGCGGAGGTTTGGAAAAAGCTTGAAAACCGATATAAGTCTAAGTCATTGATTACAAGGCTGCACGTGAAGAAGTAATTTTATGGACTACGCCTGTCTGAGAGGGAAAGTTTCGAGAAGCATCTGGATGAGTTTAATCGGATTCTAACGCAGATGGTAGCGCTTGATGAGGTGATCAAGGAAGAGGATAAGGTATTGGTGTTGCTGGTTTCCTTACCAGCCTCATATGATCACATCGTCACAACATTACTGTTTGGGAAGGACACGTTTAAGTAGGACAAGGTGATTGCTTACCTACTCATGAATGAGTCCAGGCGGTCTCAAGGGACCTCCACCTCGGCTCATTCCGAGGTACTCATGACAGAATCACAGTGAAGGAGTAAAGGCCAGGGTTCAAAATTTGGAGAGAAGGGACGGAGTAAGTCTCACTCAAGGTTTCAAAACTTTGAGTGTCATTATTGTGGTAAGAAAGGCCACATTACGAAATATTACTACAAATAGAAGCGTCAAAATACAGAGAAAGAGAAAGGAGAAAAATGACGAGGTGAAGAAAAGTCCTCTGTCTCAATGATCACAGGAGGCGAGCTCCTATTAGCGTGTGAAGTGAATGACATGGTAAATCTAACTGAAGAGGCAACTGACTGGGTGGTGGTTATTGGAGCATCCAACCACGTCACTTCTCGAAAGAGTCTTTTTACTTCATACACTTCGGGTGATTTTGGAGTGTTGAAAATGGAAAATATGGAGACATCCAAAGTTGTTGGCTGTGGTGACGTGTCTCTCGTCACTAATAATGGCACCCGACTGATTTTGAAGGACGTTCGATATGTTCTTGACATTCGGATGAATATCATCTCAGCAAGAAGACTAGATGATACTAGCTTTTGCAGCGTCTTCTATGATGGGGGATATAAACTAACTAGAGGGTCTCTGATAGTTACCCGAGGTGAAAAGATGTTAGGCCTTTACGTGTTGCAGGCTTCTGCAGAGGCAGGTGAGGTAAACGCTGCTAGCAGCGTGGAGACCTTAGACTTGTGGCACCGCTGGTTGGGCCACATGAGCGAAAAAGGACAATGTTATCGAGCTAAGAAGGGCCTTATATCGGACGTAAAGGCAACTGAGCTGACGATGTGTTCTCACTGTCTGGTGGGGAAGCAGAGGAGAGTATCTTTCCGAGGAGACTCACCCTCCAAAAAGACTGAGGTGCTTGAATTGGTACGTACTGATGTATGTGGACTGTTCAAGGAGAAATCATTTGGTGGCGCTCAGTACTTTGCGTCTTTCATTGACAACTGTTTCAAAAAACTGTGGGTTTGCCCACTAAAAACCATGGATCAAGTCCTCAGTACATTTGAGTACTTTCATACTTTGGTGGAACGTCAGACAGGGAAGAAGCTGAAGACCGTTCGAAGTGACAACGGGGTGAGTACATTGGGGCATTTGATACCTACTGTCGGTCTCATGGCATCAGACATTAGAAGATGCCACCAAAGATGCCGCAGTTAAATAGCATGGCTGAGCGGATGAATCGCACATTATTAGAAAGGGTAAGGTATATGCTTTCAGAAGCAAAGCTTCCAGGATCCTTTTAAGCTGAAGCCTTAAGGATGACGGCCTATATTATTAATAGGTCGCCCAGTAAATCCTGGAATGGTGAAGCTCCTGAGCAGATATGGTTAGGAAAGGAGCTGTCCTATAACCATCTTAGAGTATTTGGGTACAAGACTTTTGTGCACATTCCCAATGATGAAAGGACGAAGCTAGAGGCAAAGACAAAACAATGCATCTTTCTGGGCTATGGGGAAGATGATCTAGGGTTCAGATTTTATGACCCAGCAGAGAAGAAACTCATTCGATCACGGGATGTGATTTTTATTGAAAAAGAGATCATTGAAAATATTGAAAAAGACAAGGCTTTATTTGACACTGGCCGGATGGACAATGTAAGCGTTGAAGCTGTCCATCAGTACTTCAGTCCGAGGACAATGGCCAAAGAGTGGCCGAGGACAATAATGAGGCAGTCACTGTGCCTCATGAGGATTAGAATGAAGTTTCTTTTTGACCGGCTTAGGAGATTATTGCCCAACGATCTACAAGGGATAGACGACCGTCCGTACGTCTGCCATCTAGTGAGTACGTCATATTCACTAACGGATGAGAACCTGAAGACTTTGAAGAGGCAGTGAAGTATAAGCACAAGGCTAAATGGATGGAAGCCATGCAAGAGGAGATTTGTTCTCTGCATGAGAATCATACATTTGAGCTGGCAGAATTACCAAAGGGGAAGTGTGCACTGAAGAATAAATGGGTATTCCGATTGAAGACGGATGAGAGTGCCTCAAAACCGAGGTACAAGGCAAAGCTGGTGGTAAAAGGATTTAATCAACGAAAAAGGGATGATTTCAATGAAATATTACCCCTGTTGTAAAAATGTCCTCAATAAGGGTAGTGCTCGGTCTGACTGCTGCTCTGAACTTGGAGGTAGAGCAGCTAGATGTCCGGACGGCATTTCTTTATGGAAATCTTGAAGAAAAAATCTATATGGAGTAGCTAGAGGGTTTCCAAGTTAAGGAGAAGGAACACTAGTTTGCCGTTTAATAAAAAGCCTGTATGGACTGAAACAGAGTCCAAGACAGTGGTACAAGAAGTTAAGTCTATCATGATTGATCAAGGATATCGAAAGACTACTTCTGACCACTGTGTTTTTGTGTAGAAATTCTCTAAGAAATCCTTTATGCGGACAACATGCTGGTAGTTGGCCAAAACAGTGTTCAGATTGAGGAACTCAAGAAGCAACTCAGACAGTCATTTGCAATGAAGGATCTTGAGCCGGTGAAACAGATTCTAGGGATTAAAATCATTCGTGACCGAAAGGCAGGAAAGTTATGGCTGTTTCAAGAGAATTACATTGAAAATGTGCTCCAACGTTTTAATATGAACAAGTGTACATCTGTAAGCACACCGTTGGCAAGACACTTCAGGTTGAGTAGTGCAAAATGTCTGTTCTCAAGTGCTGAGAAGGCCAACATGAGGAGCATACCCTACTCCTCGGCTATAGGCAGGTTGATGTATGCAACGGTATGCACAAGGCCAGACATTGCGCATGCTGTTCGCACAGTTAGTCATTTTCTGTCAAAGCCAAGTAGGGAGCACTAGTCTGTAGTGAAATGAATAATGAGATATCTTCGAGAGACTTCTAAGTTGTGTCTGTGCTTTGGAGATGCTAAGCCTCACCTGGTTGGCTACAAGGATGCCAACTTGGCAAGTGATGTTGATTACAGAAAGTCCACCTCGGGATACTTGATGAAATTTGCCGGAGGAGCAGTCTCCTGGCAGTCAAAGATGCAGAAGTGTGTTGTCCTTTCTACCACTGAGGCTGAGTTTATTGCAGTGACCGAGGCCTACAAAGAAATGCTCTGGATGAAAAAGTTCATGCAAGAACTGGGCTTTAAGTAAGAGAAATATGTAGTTCTTTGTGATAGTCAAAGTGCTATGCATCCCCGTAGAAATTCCTCATTCCATTCAAGATCGAAACATATTGATATTCAATACCATTGGGTGAGAGATATTACTGTTACTGGATTGTTGACGCTTGAAAAAGTTCAAACGGAGGAGAATAGGTCAGACATGATGACCAAAGTTTTGCCGAGAGCAAAGCTTGAAGTCTGTTGCAGTTTGGCTGGTCTGTCAAGTATAGCTTCCTCACGGTCGTGAAGGAAAGTTTGTTGGGGTCACTCTCGTGTGGAAGTGCCTTAATCCGAGGACAGCCTGAAAACGAGGACGAGGTCTGTGCGTGGTGTTTGTGGACTTTGCGGAGAAATTTCGGTTAATGTGTCGTTGACCAGCAAAAGAGCAAAGGCCTTTGGTGGAAGAAGTGCCGGTCAATTTGTTGACTGGCCAAAGTGGCAAATGGCCGGTGGCAGATAACGGTTGAAGGCGTTTGGTGCAAAATAGTGGGTCAATGCGTTAACCGGTAAAGAAGCAAATTGGCCGGTCAAGGGTTCAAGTTTTTCGGGTTAGCACAGCGGAAGCCCCTGTGGCAAGTGGCCAGTTAATGCATTGACCAGCCAATGAGGCAAGTAGAGGAAGGATTAAGAACGCATAATCAGAGTTGGGCCAATTCAATACTAGCTCAAAAGATTTCTCTGACATGCGTGATCTCAGGAGAATATTGCGCGATCTTTGTTGAGTGCGCGCCGTTCTTTGCAGAGCTCTACAAATTTGTAGAGTATATTTATATTGTTGGAAATGACAGATTTTGTCGGGGAATAGAATATTCTTTAGATTTACACAATATGTATGTTGCATTGAAATGGTGAGGTGTGTAAGTTTTTCTAAGAGTGAAAGAGTAAAAAGAGTGAATACTGTGAATGCATTGTGCTCTTGTTTTCCATTCTCTTCGTTTAGGGTTTGTCTAACCGTGAAACTCACATAGTGAAAATTTGCTTGTTGACTAAGTGTCCTGTGGGTTTTTCCTTCGATTTGTGAAGGATTTTTCACGTAAATCTTGGTCTACTCTTCTTCTTCCTTTACTTCATTTGCTACTGTGTATCTGTGCTTGAGGTTGTGTGATGCCATTTTTCCTAACAAATCAAACAAGTCTTTTACAAGGTAAGTCATTTATTCTCCTTTCTTCTCCTCTTGGGTACATAAGTTCCAAGTTAAGTGGATAGGGTGCTGCCAAAGGGTTTCTTCAAGGTCTCTATTTTTGGGGAGGCTGTTGCGAGTCCCACATCGGAGAACCCTCTTGAAAAGGAAGAGCTTATAAGTCTGAGGAATTTTCCCGACTATCAAGTGTACCTTTTGGGTAAGGCTCTCCCATTAAGCTTGTACTCATAATAATAGTGTTGTGAGTCCTATATCGGGGATCCCTCCTAAAAGGGAATAACTTATAAGTTTGAAGGATTCTTCCACCTATTAGGTGTGCCTTTTGGGTTAAGTTTTGTCCATAAGCTTGTACTCGCCACAGAGACATAAGCAAGATCTCTATTTTAGGGGAGACATAATCGCAAAAATCCCAAATTGTCATAATCATTTTTCTGATGATACAAATACCATTTACAAGGAAAGTGCAACCAACTTATCATCTTAAAGCATATCTGCCATTCCTCAACTATTTTAAGGTCTCAAAATTAACCTTGGTAAAGGCAAACTCATATCTTAGATAACTTTCAACTAGAATTTCTGATAGTAAGCAAGCCGAAGTTCCGAACATTGCATGAATCTCATTTCTAGAGCCAAATTAGAATATGGATGGTGTGATCCTATTGATTCCAATATTGAAAGGAAATCACTCAGGTGGAAATCACACAATGTAATAGCTAAAACTGTCGTTTTAGTCTTCCTAATTGGCAACTTGTTGTTCTGTTTCTAAGTTATTGTTCAATAAACTTCGTTTCTTGAGGTAATTTTGCAAATAACTCAA
>JAOVVI020014722.1:0-11413 GCA_028571085.2 Nepenthes alata | reverse complement strand
TGTTGTTTTGTATTTTTTTAGAAATTACAAATAGATAATTATTTGCATCATTCTTGACCTAAAAATGTTGCACAGATCTTATTTTGTCAATAAATTAAATTTTCTCAATTGTCAATTTTTATTGTTTCTTCATTGTTCTTCCTTGTACCAAAAATATTTGTATAAAAAAGTTTTTAAAATTGGTAGACAAACTTAAATATTGCCATCATAACAGCATTATTAGCCAGCAGTTGGAAACAGATACTAATCAAAATAAAATGAAATATTAATAGCTAATCTAAAATATTATAGGAAAATTTAGAATATTTAATTGTTTCAACAACCTAAAGTCTAATCCTGAGCAGTCTTCTCTCTATCTCAATCTCTTACAAGTTTATCAAGCCCTTCAATTTGAGAGGTTAGCAAAATTAGAGGAAAAAATTAGCCTAGTTCTCAACAATACATATATATTTTCATATGTGAATATATATCGAATAAAATATATTAAAATTATGATATGATCAAAAATCTTAAAATCAATAACATCAATTTTTGAATAAATCATGCCAAATTTTTTACTCATGATCAAACATATCAAAACTGTGTATATATATAAATCTTGTTAAATTATATAAAAAATAAAAATCACACTGAAATCAGGTAAATATGCATGAAATATGAATTATATGAACAAATTCTAATATGAAAAGAACCAATGATCAATAATGATTTCATCAATAAAAGACGAATATCTAAATTTGAGTTATAATTATTTTCACATAACTAAAAGTTATATACAACTATTCACAATTAACTATATATAATTCCTATAGCGGGGCTAAATGCTACTTTTTTAACTCATAAATGATGGATTCAATTTTTAATTTACTAATAATATATTAAGATATGTCTGAATATATTTAATCAATTCTCTACAATAATCATTACTTAATCAAACTGAAAATTTTTCTTAAATACGAATGTATTTTTATCTTTCGCATACCGGACAAAATTATTTATTCTTTAAAGTAAATACAAAATGCTGAGTTAACGGGGGTTTCGAAGCGAACAATCCTCTCTTGGCTAAGTACTTGGCAAAGGCAAGGGAGGCCGTCTAGGGGTTCAACAAGCTAACCCTGGTTCACGTTCTTCGAACGAAAAACTAGAAGGCGGACAAGATGGCCCAAAACCGTTGTGGCCGAAAACCCAGAGCAATATTCGAGAGACATACGAGAGATCCTAAATGCTCTCAGCGTCGAGAAGCAAGAGGCATGCAGATTTTCGAAACGAAAAACTGGATGACGCCTTTCCTTAACTACCCGCCGGACGGGTCACTCCCATATGATATGGAGAAAGCCAAACGAGTCAAAAAGACAGCCGGTTGGTACACTGTGGTTGATGGGTGGCTGTATCGTCGTGGTTGCTCAACCCCATACCTCCGCAGTCTGACTCCCGAGGAGGCAGACTACGCCTTAGGCGAAGTTCACCTCGGAATTTGGGGGTCGTTCATCGGCAAGAAAAACTTGGCCTTCAAGGTCATGCGCCAATGCTATTATTGGCCATCGATGAAAAAGGACATGCTGGAATTCGTGAAGAGATGTGAAAGCTGCCAGCTTCACAGCAACCTTCACCGCCAGCCGACCGCGGACCTAAAGACCCTTCAGGCGCCTTGGCCCTTCGCGCAATGGGGGCTCGATCTTCTCGGCCCATTTTCCATTGCCACGGGGTACAGAAAATTCATCATCGTGGGCATCGGCTACTTCACCAAGTGGGTCGAGACTGGCCCACTGGCTAAGATAACAGAACATAACGCCCTGGAATTCCTCCGCCAGAGCATCGTTTATAGGTTCGGCGTTCCCGAGGTCGTTGTAACCGACAACGGAACCCAATTCTTGGGAAAACGCTTTACCAAGTATTGCACCAGTCTTGGAATCAAGCTGGTCCACACTTCGGTGGCATACCCCCAAGCCAACGTGCAGGTGGAGGTCACAAATCGTACGCTACTCCACGGGTTAAAGATTAAGTTGGACGACGCCGGGGGCTCCTGGGCTAACGAGCTCCCTTCTGTTCTCTGGTCTTATCGATTAACCCCGAAGAAATCAATGCGCGAGACGCCCTTCAACCTCTGTTACGGGATAGATTAACAGAATCACTCAAAAATAAAATCTAGCACCCAATTCTTTCAAATTTTAGCCGCATCTATGCAACAATCTTTGATGTGGTGCCTCTTTAGTTCATTCAAATAGAATAATTAATGTTAGCGATAATCTCTTATAGTAACCAACCCAGTAAAGCCATATTCAAAATATAAATATTCCTAATACTGATACCAATTTTATTTTTAGATTTGTACAGAGTATATTATGCCACTTTTATGAAAAATTTATTGGAGTCCGTTCCATTCCATAGAATACGTCAAAAAGTACCATTAATATCTTTCAGAATTGGGAAGTCAGTTTAAATCCAGTTCACAAAATGTTATCTAATTTTATTATAAAATATTTCGTTTTTGTGATAAAATATATTTTAAAATTTTCAATTTGCTTTCTTTTTATTGAGTGAGATCGTGAGTGTTCTTGAGATCCCTGTGGCTCGACTCCACCCCAATACTCTTCGATACCTTGTTTTCTTGTGCATCTTTTGTTGCACCAGGGGGCTTTCCCTGGACGTTCAGGGCATGGAAATGATCTTTTGTTTCAACTAGGACTCTAACTTGATCTCTTTGACCCCCTGCTGCAAGTAGAAGATAAGCAGGGGGAATCCCGATTCTGTGAAGCATTGGAAGGCTCGCTTCTTTTTCTTGGTAGTCGGCTTCGAGTGGTGCATTCAGAACAAGTGGAACATATCCAATTGCATCTATACTGGCGAGGGTTTGAAGGAGGGAGAACGGAAGGCTTCTAAGGTGGTGAAATTAGTCGAGGACAACGCCACAGACTTGAGCCGCACCGGCAACTGGCGCTCTAGAGAAGCGCTCGCTAGAGTTGTGTGGGAGACATGGGCAGAAAGGAACGATGAGGATGTCCCTGAAACGCCTCTTCACCCCACCAAAAGAAGGCAGAAAGAGCTGATCGCACGTGACTCTCCAGAAGAGTTGGCCAGAAGAGCCAAACCGTCTTCTCTATTGTCCTTATAGAGGAGGTTAGGAAGATCGATGAAGCCTACGTGAAGGAGTCCCACCTGCCTGCTAGAGAATCTTCATGTTTGGCGGTTGTCGATGGGCTAGATTTTGCTGTTGCTGGTGTTGAGCCTTCGCCGTCCCTGTCGTCGATGCTGTTGTCTTGGCAGAGGGCTGCCAAACGAGCAAGTTGGCCTCTCGACCGCGGCTGAGCAAGGGACTTCGATCTTAGTTTCCTCGTTGTCGGAGGAATATGTTTCCGCGCCTTTCACCATTTTATTTGACGAGGCAGCGCGAGGAGGCCGCGCCATGGAGGAAATGACTACGAATCTAGTGTAAAATATTTTAACAAGAAATTTGAAAAACTTTAGATGTTCAAAATAAATTCTATAGCAAACCTACTCAACTCAATTCAAATGTGGGCAAATCTACACAACTCAAAATAAATTGATGACAACATTGATAATAGCAAATTTTATCTACCATAAGAGAATAATTGTCTTTTTACAATTTTCAAAAAAAAAAATTAAAAAAGTTGTTTCCAATTGGAACCAAAATCAATGGTAGTAGTGTTACCTTGCCATACTTATTGGCAATGATGGGGAAAAAGATTGATACGTAGAATAGTAGTTACCAAAATGAGAAGAACGCAAACTATGCCCTAGATTTGGTATCGTTGAGGTAAGATGGTGCTTGCGAGGAAGAATGCTTTTCAGATACGAAATGAATCAAGAGTAATATGTTTCTGAATCTTGTCTTATCATCAACCCTTATCGAAGAGGAAAGTGATGTTGTGATTTCTTTGCCTTTGCTCCTTAATGCCTAGCCTGGTGTTGATTTTGTTTTCTTTTTCTTTTTAGTTTTGATGTGACATTTTTGTAAGACTTTCACTAAGTCTATCTCTCACTTTATTTGTTTGAGTTTGTATGTGTGAATGAAGAAAGAAAAGCTTTAATGGCTCTAACAAATTAAAGGTAACATTTTAACCTAAGATATTCAAAAAATCAAGATATACGGGGTGTGAGTTGCTGAATGGCCGAGTAACCATCTTTCTGAGTCTCTGAAGGGTCATCCTGTGTGAAAATCATCTTGTCAATGAATGATGGAGACTGTACTATTGAAGTGCATCTCGAGAGCTAAGTTCCTTAACTGAAAAAGTATCAGAATGTCATTCCATCCAAGCAATTGTTATACAAGCAAAGTACGTGCAACTCTAACAAGTTAACTAAATGATCATAGTTGACCAAAGTCAATAAGAACCCTGTGAATCGTAGGACATGCTAGTCATGACTCAAGGGTGTTGTTTGAAAGACCACCCACTAGATCTATATTTATAAACGTAATAGTTAATAATAGTTTTTTAATAAAATGCATCAACCATAGAAAGAAAACCACCTGTTCAGTAAATGGATTATCTCATCAGAAGAATAATATAATGAATAAATGGCAATAACCCCACAAATGGAAAAGTTTTGCACCCTAAAAAATTACTCTATCGTAGACAATTAAGCCTCTATAAATATAAGTTGTTTAATACATAAAGGGGAACCCTTCACTTTGGCATCTCCTACTATTTAGATGATCTTCTATATTCTCTACATCTCCTACACCCTCTGCTTTTTGGAGTATTTACTCTTGCTTTAAACTATCAAAAATATTTTTTTAGATACAAGTCCCACATCGATTTAGCTTGCACATAGAAATGCTAGGAGATAGTCCTCCAATTAACCTTCTCTCTATAAAATCTCAAGGTAGAAAAGCAGCTATCCAGGAACTCATTTCCTCTCTCAATAGCTCAAGTGTTTATAGCTAGGCTAATACTAAACTAACTTTAATATTGAGGAAAAATTATGAAAAATTAATATTAATATTGTGCCATAGTGTGCATCAAACCTCAAATGCAAAATTAAGCAAGCATAAAAATTATTGAAACAAATCGTGTGTGCGCATTAAGCAAGCATAAAAATTATTGAAACAAATCGTGTGTGCACGCGCACACACGTATATGTACTCACACACACACACACACACGTATATATACATACATTAGTACATACATGTAATTATATACACATACTTGTACATGCATATGTTGTCTGAATGAAGATTAATATGTTGTTTGAAATATTAGGAAGCTGTAATTACTGAATTGGAGCAATTGATACGAACAAGTTCACTAATTACCTTTGATTGTACTCTCGAGTTGCTTAACTTAGTTGATGTGTTGTCCTCATACACAGATTTTATACACTAGATATTTGGACTAAGCTTTGTTGAGTATGGATGAGAATTCTTTTACACAAAATAACATCATAATCATTCAATTTTTAGCTCAGTTGTCTTGTGGAGAAAAATCAGAGAATATGAAATCAATAAGCTCCAAATCAACTACAAAAAGCATAATAATAATAAGGTTGTATATATTAATAGATATCCGTAAGTGTCGCTTATTATTAAAGCAGAATGATGAAAACCATCACCAGTTATTGACACAATGATACAAGTAGAAAGATGAAAACCTCCAAATGGAACAACATTTTTCTGCAGCATTATGTAATAACATTTAGAGTATCTATTGTACAAGTCTTATTGGCCTCTCTGAGGAGATATTTCATAGTTTGCCACAAGAGGAAGCACAATTTGGGCCAGCTAACATATCCTGCACTTTTTCACCAAGGATAGATATAACATCTTGCTGCTCTTTTCCAGCTATCTTAAGCTTCTCCATCATCTCCCTTACTTTCTCGTTTTCTTCCAGTATCTTTGTTAATTCTTTTCCTTACAATCTGCTAAACTCCTTCGTCAGTAGCTTTCTCAATGATTTCCTCATTGCCTTGTTTCCTCAATTTGGGCCAATCCGTCATCTTCTACATGTTTACCTTCCTCATCTTAAATGGGGGTTAAATGGTATACGGTTCATCTTTTTGTAGAGTATTGTCAGAAGATATTACAAGAGGAGTAGATTTGGAATCATCTTCTGCTGTACATGCATTTTACTAGGCTTGAGTCATGATGGCTCCAATTTGCTCTCCTATGCTTAGCGAGTTTTTCATCTTCATGTACTTCAATGGGATCATCATGTTTGGTTGATAATGCTTCATCAGCACAGGATTCTAGCACCCTTTCCACTTCTTCATTTGGCTCCCTGCCAATTAAGATGACACCATCCATTGTAGCAGACCGAACGACTTGTTTCATTGAAACTCAGCGTTTGATGTTGTCGCAAATTTCTGCCCATCAGTTGCTTGAGGTATTTCAACTAATTTATTCATTACAGCATCTTTACTGGCAGGTCCACAATCAATCTTTAGCTCTAACAAATCGTCTTCTGTAAATACCAGTCCATGTTTCTCCTCAGTGAATGCGTTAGGCAATTTAGCTAGCAGATTCAAATCTTCTCCCGATTTTGCAACTGCTTTATTGAGCACTTCAATTTCTTCGGAATTTAAAATGCAGACATACTCTTCTTTAGGTCTTTTATTAAGACCTACTCCTTGAGACTATGGAAGAATATCTTCAGTAACCATTTTGACAACTACTGTGGAGACTAATCCAAATAAAGTCTCTTCAATGGCCATGCTGCAAGGATTAACCTCCATTGTGTGTTGACAATCAAGGGTGACAGATGCTGACGTAGACCTACAATTTCAGGCTCCATAGACTCTCTTCAGGAACCATTTCATCAATCACTTTGGAGTTTACTCCACATCAAGTCTTTTCAAGAACTACTTCATTCACCGTAGTACAGAGACAACCCTCTGCCACTTGGTGAATGTCATAATCGGGTGCAAAGCCTTTGCCTTGGAGAGCAAGCTCTAAAGTAACCATTTCAGCGGCCAGTTTTTTTATAGATCCTCGTATTTTGTTTGTCAAAGAAGGGCTTTGGAGTCCCCTCATTTCTAGAATCAAATACGGCTTCTAGATTTGTGCAATGCTGATCATGAGATAGTTCTTCAAATTGAAATGGTTGTCTTTATCAATTGCTCTTGACACCTCTCCTCCTCCTCAAGAAGATTCATGAAGGCTAAACAATATGGAGGATTCTTTGACAGTTTCAGCAATGGAATTCTCCTCAGATAAGGTTTTAGATTTCTCGCTCTCTATATCGTCCAACTGTTCCTACAAGCCAATCAACTCCCTCGTGATAGCCTTTCTAATATCTCGAATACCTTGATGCAATCCCTATAACACCAGAGCACATTGAAATTAGTAATCTCAAATTAAGTAATAATATAATATATTTTGAATAACAACTATGGGAATTAAAACCAAAAGCCGGAAAAGGGCGGCCGAAGGACTTAGAATAGTAAGAAAACTGCATTGATGTGATTAGATTACACAGCACACTGTTTATGATAACCTATTTGCGTCGATATAATGTGTGTGCATTCTACATTCATTAGTCCTATATCCAATTCAGATGAAACTAGGCTCCCACATCGATGCCAAAAATAAGGAAAGCACAGCAAAAATAAAAGAATGCATAAAAATTCATGTTCACGTACTTGAATTGTGTCCAACTTCAGTAGCAATTTCGTGATGCTCTCTCCATAGGCTACTTTTTGCTTGTTTATCTAAACCATTATGTGACTTCAAAGCTCCAACATTACTTTGAAGCTCAGCAGCTTCTTTTCGAATATTAACTATTTGTTTCAGTTTTTTCAAGGGTTCCTATCTTCTTACTTGATATCCTTGATATACAGGCTGGATAATTATAGTTGCTTTCATACCAGACAAGATCTGCCTCTTTGACTGGCTTCCTGTCTGAAGTCTTTTTCTTCTGCCTTGAACTTTTCTTGTCCTCCTATTTTTTGTTCTTTCTCATACCCATGGGGAATGCAGACAATGGGATGTGGAGTATCCTTAGCCTAAGCAGGTACAAAAGAATTATTTACACCTTTTGTTGCTGCTTCTTGCTCTTCAATTTTTGTCACTACGAAAAATTTTTTCTTTAGTGATAAAAAAATTGTGACAAAATTTAACTAGTCACTATTAATTATAAATATATATATATTTTTTAGTGTCAAATTGAAAAACATGTCATTAATGGTTAAATAAGTATTGTAATATTTAAACTTTAAAATAAAAAACATAATAATAATAATAATAATAAGTAGGAGAGAGAGGGGAGGCATGCAATTTCTCTTGATGACCCTTGACTGTTTGTCTCCCACCTGTCCCTATTTTTTCCCTATACAACCCTAGCCGCTCGCACATCTCTCCCTCTCCATGGCTAGCAGCGATTCTTCCATATCGGCCAATTATTCAACTACAACCAACTTATGGCCATGTCTCAATCCATATTTTCTATATATATGGTACTTCTTTTCCTTTTTGTGGCGCTCTTTTGAATGGACTAGGCAGAGAAAGGGAGAGAAGGCAAAGAGCAGAGGGAGACAAGGGAGCAGAGAAATAGGGGAGAAATGGAGGACAGGAGTGTTGAGGTGCTCTATTCTTGCTACAATTGCCATGCAACATGTTCTATTTTGCGGAAGAGGAAAAATTAGGCAAGTGGACTCCTAAATTACTCAATGTTTCATTCTCTAGCAAATGTTTTCCATCCTTGGTAAATATTTGGCTCGTTTTCATGATTTTATCTTATGCATTTTATTCTTCATTTCGTGAAAACAAGGACTCGTGGTCTTGGCATTGAGTTCAGAGTTGAGGCACCATTAATCAATTATTGTCTTGTCTGTTATCAGTTTTTTTTTTCCTGTTACTTGTAATTGGTATGAAATGCTTTTTTTATTCTTTTTGAGAGATGTGAGAGTGTAGAGCTATTCTTTGAGTATGAGACTGTTGGGAGAACTGCACAAAGAAATTGACATGTGGATGGACAATCATATATATTCTGTGCATTCTGAAAGTAATGACTAGAATTGAGCTAGAATCCGCTGGATGGCAAAAGTTGTGTGCCTCTTTTTTGTCCCTCTTTCCAATTCGATTAAGCCATGGTGGACGTTAAAGCAAGGTCTTAATTGAATGAATCTCTCCTTATGCTCTTGTCAATATTTGGTAGTGCTGTAGCTAGAAAAGATAACCAGGGAAGAAAATGCTCAATTATAGCTATGTGTGGAATCACTGGAGAGGACTAATATGGCATACAGAGAATAAGTGAAGGCTCCTTGTAGCCTTTCACCTTTTGTTATCATCAAGGATTGGTTGTTAGTGTGCATTTGCATGCAAGAATCGAGAATAAATTTTTTAATGTGTTTGTGATAAGTTAAGCATAATGCCTTGTCCTGTGATAGGCGTCAGTTGTTCCATGCTTAGACTTTGGGAATTCCCATTGTCACTAATGTGTGCTTGTGGGAGTTTTTTGACCATATTTAGGTTTTTTGATTTGGAATGTAAAGATGTATTAGGTCTTGAGCACATAATGTAATTAATAGTAAATTAATATGTAAACGACAATGCTATTGATTAATTCTCGGTTCCAATAATTTTTTGTTAAATTTTATGCTTGCTTTTCAAATGTCATATTTCATTTTACGAGTCCTATGGCGAAATTTTTCAGGATGCGATGGACATTGGTAGAGAGCTGTCTATCATTCTCTCTTCTTGTCATGCATACACAAAACATACTCATTTTCACATACTTGTTTACACTTTATTCCCATATTTTTATTCTTATTTTTTCTTTTTTTCTTTCAAACTTTGTTTCTTTTTAATCAGTATTCATTTTTCCTTTCAGCTTTATGCAAAATAAAGACATCAATTTGTTTATGCTCTTATCTGTGTTGTGTTATATGGATTCTGCAAATTAAATGTATGTCAAATGTTTGTGCATTTGGGTTACATATGTAATTGTAATTTAAGCATTTATTTTTTTAAGCTTCATACTTTCTGATCTCTTCTTTTAGCGAGGACTTTCAGCCAATACTTTTGTTGCCTGGCATCAACTAGTTGTAGGCAACATATAATATAATTTATTCCCCTAATAGTACTTATTGAAAGGATGAACTACTTGTGAAGGATTTCCGTAAAGCTAGAAGCAACATTAGAAGATCTATACTTGGGTAGTTTAGTGAAGGTAGAGTTGTGTGTATTGGTTTCAAAGTGAATTTTGTTGTAGGTGTATAGCCACATTTCCACTAACTAAACAAGAAGGGTCTGGAATGCTTTCTACTTTACCTTCCTTATTGGTTCATTTGCTCAAATGAACTGTTTGTTTTTAGTATGTCAGGTTTGGTGGGAGAAACATGTTCTAACGCAAGCCCCTAAAAAGCGAAACTGCAACTGTCGAAACGTGGTCTATATAGGCAAATTAATCTTGGCATGTTCCAACAGATGACAGAGCAGGTAGAGGATGTAAAAATGAATTTATGGTTAATCTTTATGTCAAAATTGACCAAATTGATTTCTTTTGGGGGTGGGCATGTCTAAAGTATGCATTCTTGAATGATGTCTATAACAATTTTGTTTACTGTCTAGAATAGTATCCAAGCTGCTTTCGCTTGGTCATTTTTTTATTTCTTTTTGTGTCACATATTCTACTATGATTATGATAAATGTTTTATTATTAGTGTATATTTTATCTTTATTACATGTTCCAATTCTTTTGCATGTTTATGATGAATGCCCAAATGTGAAATTCAAACGGGATGGCTCCTTCCTCGCTGTTGATATTGAGAAAGGGATGAAAGATGGACAAGTAAGCTAAACAGTTAACTTGCATTTGTTGACACAATGTTAAAGTAATAAACATCTGAGACAACATCTTCACTAAGCAGTAAAATCATGTATTGTTTTTATCCTCTTGCAATATTGCGAGAATTGCTGTAAATATCGGTGAATGGTTTGATACATCATAATTCTTTGTAATTTGTATTAATCACAAATTAATTGAAAAACTATATGACATGTGTGTCATCGCCAATGATTGTGTTTCTGATAACCCACTAAGTGGCTTCCTAAGCTTTGAGATGGTTTTATATTCTTTGAAATCTTTTAAAATGTAACCTTAATGGTCATGTAGAGAATGCAACATAGGATCTGAACATTTGTGAGGTTGTTCTTTTCTCTAGATTTATGGCGCTGTGTCATTACCATTTGTGAGTTATGTATCTACTGTTTCTGCAGGAGGTGGTTTTTATCAAGATGGTGAGCCTGAAATAGATGGAGAACCAGGGGATTTGAAGGTTGGATGTCTCGAGCCCGAACCAAGCAGGTCAATTTAAATAATTAATGATAATTTCTAAAATCTAAACTCCCAATTAATTTTAGTACAAATAATACTAAATCCCAAAATTCGGGTGTGACAAACCAAAATATACTCTCAACAAAATTAAAATCCTCACAGGACCTCATCGAACAACC
>JAOVVI020014721.1:0-11413 GCA_028571085.2 Nepenthes alata | reverse complement strand
ATAAAGACACGATTTTTGGTGACGAAGTGAAAACTCGATACCCACGGTAATCGAGAAAAATACTCCGGGCTTCAACGACCAGGGAAGCAATGCACTATAAAAATTAACTTATAGACGAGATGGAAATGATGCGCTAACCTGGCCGACTTACTCCCGTCATGTGATCCCTACCAAGGAACTCCTTGGATTTGCCCGCGGCAACAGAACCGGACACCTTCCGGTCTTCATGTCAATCTTCCCTCGAACCACTTGAATTGTCAATCACGAACGAGTCTGCTTCTTCATGGACCAGCGTCTCCAAACGATGGTAGAAGATAATGTTTTAATGGTTAAAGAAGGTTGGTGAGAAAACTAGTTTGAGCAAGAAGAACAATCTTATAGTGTTTAGCTTTCTCAATAGTTACAATAATAATGGAGCACAAGAGGCTTTTTTCTCAAGGAGGGACGAAAATAATCTCTCTAGAATTTCTAGGGTTTCAAAAACCTAAGTCTAGTATTTATAGAGGGTGCAAAAATTCGTTCAAAAAGTTTGCCCGTTGCACCGCCACTCGAGCGCACGCGAGCGGACGAAGGGTTTCCAGCAAAATCCTCCGTTTTTTTTGGCTCGAGCTGGAATCGAGCTCATGGGGAGTGGGAAGGCTTTGGATAGACTCAAGCGACTGGAGGGCGGACAAAACAGACTCTAAACCGACAACCCGACATCGATACTATAATACATACGGTCACAAAATATGTCAATTAGATAAAATATCCCTAACACATTTCCATTCTTTCATTGTCAAGATAGAAATAAAGAAATCTTAATACAACTGATTGTTTATGTCAAGAATTCATTAAGATTATTAAAAATAAATAAATCAAAAATTATAATGGACTCCGCGTATAGAGTGTAGATTACAGATGAGTTGTAAATGACTGCATAAGTAGAATCTTTAAAATATATATAAGAATACTATCTATTTTATACATGTATATTCCATCATTATAATTAAATTAGACAAATAACATCACCCTTTAAAATCTTATTATTGTTTTTTTTTTATTTTATTCTCCTGTGTTTCTTTTTTCTTTTTATGTGTTTTTCAGATTTTTAATTTAGTTTTTATCTTTTTGGATTAATTTTGTGGACAGAAATCTTGTCTTGTGGATAAAAATAAGCCCCTCAAGTCAAGCAAGCGTCTCCTGAACCTCACATATTCGGGATGCAAATTTCATGTGCTCTATTTCGTGACAAATGTGGACCATTATGTTCACTATTTATTTTTAATTATTTATAAATATTTATTTTTATTATAAAAAATAAAAAAATTATTTATTTATATTTCTTTTAGTTTTTGTATACATCTATAATTCATTGCATTATAGAGGGGAGATTCTTTCGGATATTATTAAGCAGCAATGCCCTTCAATACACATTATAGGAGTTGAACATGATTTGTGAGATATTTATCACCACACCAAGTATGAATAAATTTAACATTTCTTTAATATGATCAATAATTTTATAAAATTGGTAAAATAAATTTATAATAATTATTCTATTAATTTTGATGAAAATTAATTAATAATTTTATAAGGATTAGTATGTCAGATTAGTTCATTTAAAAGTACAAAATTATTAAAAAATATTTTGGCACGTATTGATATCTAACTCCCCTACTCTCTTCTTTTCTTTTTTTTTCTTTTTTTAGTTTATTATTAAAAAAGGGAATGAACCAAAAATACTAAAATAATTAATAAAATTACTTATATACTTACAAAAATATTTTACTAAACAAATGCGCATAATTTATAAGGCCTACATGATATAGAATGATGTGTATTTTAGATTAAATAAAATTTAAATTATTAGAAGTTGGTTACTAAATTATTTAAAGTTATATTTTATATATCAATATAATATATGATTATGTAAAAATTCTATATTTTATATATTATTTTGTTAATGTAACCAAATTATTTATCCATTTAACAGACTAATATTAACTAAATAAATTTAGCTACATACTCATAACTTTTATCAAATTGCTTTGATGAGTTCAAATTTGAAAAAAAAAATCATAATTGAATTATTGGAGCGATAAAACGTCTATCATTAACTTATATCACAGAAAATATGTGACATTGAGAGACAAAATATCAGTTTTGTCTTCTTTCTAACGCTATATGAAGTCCACATCATAGCTCCTACCCTCCCTCATATATAGGTATGTTATAAACGTGCTGAGGATAGGTATACTTATATTTTAATTAGTTTTATTAATAATATTTTTTAATAATAAAAAATATATATATTTGATTTTCTCATATCCAAAAATTTTTAAAAAGAAATAATATATAAGTTAGGATAATTTCTAATAAATAAAATAAAAATTTTGAACCACTATGTTTCATTTTATCCCCTTTTCCTTTTTGTTGTTTTTTAATTTTTATTTTATTTTATTTTTTGATGTATACATTTCAAAGCATGACGTTAAAAAACTAAAAAATTAATATAATATAATATAATATACAAGGTAGGGCCCTCAATCTAATGTATATATTATTTTTTTTATAATAACATGAATATCTAAAAAATTTAATATTAAAAAAATAAAAATAAAAAATATATAATTTTCTATGAATATTGAATTCTTCTGTTGATTGTTTGCATAGTTGGATTAAAAAAAAGAAAACAAAATGTACAAGGTAGGGCCCTCAATTTGTTGAAAAGCATTTTTCGAATGTCAAAGGAGAGGACAGACGATTTATTATTTTCTGACATTATTGGAAGAAAATGGACTTTCAATACAAATTGAAATATATATTTACTAAAAAAAAAAGAGATTAATAATATATAATTTTAAAATTTTAATAAAATAAATTTAAAATATCATTATTATTTATGATAAACATAATAAAAAATTCAGTGGATATGTTAGTGTATATCTTTAGTCTTTATACATATATATTAACATGTCTTTTATTTGTAATTGTTTTGGTTAAAATTGTATTGTGATCTTAATAAAAGTGATTAGTTTTATACTGATAACAGATGATCTTTATAATATTTACGGTTCATAGGAGAAACTGGATTATTTTACTCGCGCTGTGGATAGATTGGTATTTGTTAAGTGAATAGATGGTATCTTGCATATAAATAAAAAGGTTTTATTCTCCATTCGATATACATTTTAAGGATAAAATTACAATGATCTAAGCTAGATACGAATATATTTTACATATATATCTCAAAGTGGATAATACTTGGAACCGTAATGGGCCTAACCTCACAACATAGCAATAGTGCCATTTGTGGGAATACATTCCGTGCACTTTACATAGCAGCATCGTTATATTTTCATTATGAGATATTTTATTGAAGTAGATTATCTTAAATTAGATGAGTACAAATGTCTCATATTGCTTATATGTGGGAAGGTTTTTTTCCCTACTCTAGAAACCTTTTAAGAACAAAACTCTATGAGATTAAGTTAGAGATATTTTGTTAAAGTAGATTGTCATGAGAACAAAACTATGAAAATTGTTAAAATTTTTACTATTTAACTTTTAATTTGACCCAATCCAATCCTTTTTACCATCAATCTAAGTTGCATAGTAAAATAATTAATATTGTTTTTCAATTAAATCTAAAATTTTGTTTCATAAATTTTTTAATAATTTCAAAGCATAACCACAGAAAAAATGGATGGCTAAAATCACCATTGATTTCCTTTTCCTTGGTATTGATTATTTTCACCTTCTTTGTCATCTATTCATTTGTGCTTCTTATATAAACTAGTAGGATTTTGGATTTTCTTTGTAATATGTCGGCTGCTAGTTCTTTGGGCAAAATAGACTCATAAGTTCTTATTCACGGCTTTCAATGTCTCTTTGTGCTCTCCTTTTTTCCTCCTACAATCTTTTTCCACATTATCTCAAAGCTACTAGACCAGATCTAACACAACATACGAAACGAATCATTGGTATCAACATCATACGTTGTCAAATCAATGATGCTCTACCATATGAGATGAAACCTGAAATATTTATTGTAGAAAAGGAACAACGATCTGCCAATTATAAGCCGAACATATGGAGTTACAATTATATTGAGTCACTTACTAGCGAATACACTATAAGATATCACATCTATTGTTATTTTTGTTACTCATTATATTATGGTTTCTACCCTTTTTACCAACATTATGTTATCATTACATCAGTAAAAGTCATATTTGCAAAAGTAGTGACTTTTTTGTCGTAATTAGTTGTTACTATATTATTGTGCATGCCATTTTTTTTATATTGAAATTGATTTTATATTGTGAAAAATAAATCCTAAATTATCAATTTGGTATCCTTAAAGTTGTCTATATTATATTGTAAGACTTCAAGAGTAGCCATAATTTCCTTGTCAAACAAGCTTGGTAAACATAAATTGTTCATACTTTCAATTAGTCTAGCTTGGTCATGCCTCTTGATTGATTAAAAATATGCGTAACTTTCATTATTAGTTTTTCAATTTGCCTTTATTAACTTCCATTCCCAACGTCGGGACTTTTGCTGGTGCAGATAGCAGCAGCTCGCGTCGGACTTCCTCCCTCTCCTCTCTTCTCCCCTCTTTCTACTTCCCTTTTTCTCTCTCCCCGATCCCTCTTGAATCCTATTTTCTTATTTTCTTTTTCATTTTTTTGTTATATATATATTTATATTATTTTATATGTATATATTTTTTCTATTTTTTTATTTTTTTATTTTAAAATCTAAATCGGTACTCGGATAATAGTGCGCGCTCTGGGTGTAACTCCAGGCACAACTCCACAATTTTGATCATTCCTCAAAATCTCATAATATTTAATTAATTTTTATTACATATAAATAATTCAAATTAAATTAGATAAAAATTTGGGATATTACAGGTGATAGGTTCAATTTGAAGCAATACCCAAAAAATGACTTTGATCGGGAATAAATAAAAAATATTCCATATGCTTTCACTATTGGAAGCTTAATGTATACTCAGGTATATAAAAGACCTAACATCGCTTTTGTGATAAAAAGTTTAAAAAGATTTCAGAATAATCTAGGTATGAATTACTGGAGAGTTTCTAATAAAGTAATGAGATATCTTTAACATATCAAGGATTACATACTTATATATAGACGGATTGATAATCTAAAAATATTATAATACTCCGATTCAGGCATCACTGGATGTGTTAATTTACATAAATGAATACCATAATATATATTTATGTTTGACGGTGGAGTTATATTTTGAAGGAGTGTAAAGTAGACCCTGATTGCTACTTTCACTATGGAGGCTGATTTTATTTCTTACTTTGAGGTTAAAGTATGGTTTATGGATGAAAAATTTTATATCTAGGTTTATAGTAGTAGATTCCATCTTGAGACCATTGAAGATATATTATAATAATTTAGCTGCTATTTTTTAACTAAAATTAATAAAGGTAGTATTCAAAATAAATATATCGATATTAAATTTTTAGCCACAAAGGAGCGCATTAAAGGAAATAAAGTTACCATTGAACACAATTGATGATCGTTGGTCATTTGACAAAAGGTATGCCACCATTGAAGTTTAATGATCATGTAATTGGAATGTGATTAAATTTTATTATATAATTTTTATTGTATGGATAATAATATTTTAAGAAAATTTTTAATTACTTGTAATATCTCTCAAAATTTTTATATACACATTTGTTGATTATTTTAAAAAAATTATTAATTATTGGACTATGAATAAATATAAAGTTTATTCATTGTATAATATTATCACATTTGAATAGTGTCTTGAAAAATATAAAATATTATAATACATGAAAGATATTACTCATTTATAAGAGCATATTGTCATAATTTATGTATTTATTTCTTGAGAATGAGGATTATTGAATTTTAATTTTTATATTAAGTAAAATATGGATCAAGTGAGAGACTATTGGTTATACATTTTCAAAAAAAAAAAAAAAGATAGACTAGTAGTTATGCTCCATATTTATCTCGGATAATCGCTTGTCTATCCTCCACATGGTAACTATTGTGAGATAATTTGAGAGAAATTATCTATAAATGTAGATGATACTTGATTTGATCCCTAAATCTAATATTTTATTTGTACCCCATCACTAAGGAGTATTGAGGTTTAAAAGATTTAAATAAGTAAAAAACCTTATACAAATTCGAGCAACTTGCAGTTGCACCTATGGTGGGAGGCTAGTGACAATCCTTAATTTTAATTTTTACATTCGATCTTCGTATATTAATTTTTAAACATGAAAAATTTGCCTTTGTCTAACAATTAGCTCCACTCAAATGTTTTTCATATGAAAAATTTAATATAAATATATAATGATTGAGTTTAAATTTTTACTGATTCTACTGAATTTTTTTAATTGATCACATTAAATTTATTTATTAACTAAATTGTGACTCACTTACCTATATAAATTTAGTTGATTTTTAATCATTATTATCAAGAGAAGACATAATTGTATTTATTTTCCTATGTCAAAATAATAATATCAACTTTTATTTTCTTTTAATTGCCTACTACTTATGGCCACATTTTTCATGTAAAATAATATATTTCTATTTGACTGTACGCCTTATAAAATTTGTATTTCTTTTAGTTTTTGTACACCTATGATTCAGGAATAGGCAGCACATCCATTGCACCATAGAGGAGAGAGGCTTTTGGATATCATTGGATCACAATGCCCTTTGAGATATTTATAGCCACACTTACATAGGTATATTTTAAAATTTTTTTAATATTGTCAATAATTCTATAATTTTAATAGAATAAATTTATAATAATTTTGCTATTATTTTAATAAAAAATATTTTAGAATTTGACTAATTTTATAGAGATTAGAATAATTTATTTAAAAGTATAAATTTTTTTTTTAAAAATAATTTAATGATGTCAATAAAAAAATTAGTCTAAATATTACTTTATTTATATCTATTTTTTTAATGTTAATATAATTTTAAATAAATATAAATTGAGCTCACATTTTAATGCATGCAAGCTGGAGTGGTTGTCTATTGCCGTCAACTATTTTGTGCTGCCTGAAAAGGGATTGCTTTCAATCGATTCCCTGTCATATCATTTTCCACCACGTGAACATGCTCACACATTTTTTTTTATTTTTAAATTAGGATTCTATATACGTCAAGCATGTTATTTATATAAAAATATAAAAATATATAAGATATTAAAAAAAACAAAAATGGGGAAAAATGGATGGCCAAAATCACCTTTCATTTCCTTTTCCTTGGCATTGTTTTTTGTCATCTTTATTTTTCATTCGATCGGATTGCCTATATAAACTGCTAAGACTTTGAGTTCTATTTAGAGTACCCCAAATACTAGTTCTTTTGGCTACAAAATTTTCTTTCACAATTTTAAATTTTCCTTTGGTTTTTTGGTCATTCTCCTCCTACAAACTCTTTCTATCTCCTCCTAAGGCTAATTGTCTACCCAAATAAAGCACCCGAAACAAACAAGTGGTAGTCGTTTAACTAAAAATATTCTACCATTTATGATGAAACCCGAAACATATATTGTAGAAAATGAGCGACGGTCAGCCAATTACAAGCCGAATATATGGAGTTATGACTATATTGAGTCACTTGCCAATGAATACACTGTAAGATATCGTATTTGCTATTATTTTTGCTATTCCTTAAAATTTTACAGTTTTTACCCTTTTTTTTACCAACTTTATGTTATCATTAATAAAAGCTGTGTTTACAAAAGTTATGAATTTTAACTATCTTTAGTTGTTGCTATATTGTTGGGGGTGTTGTTTTTATAAATTTTGCAGTTGCTTTTTGATTGAAAAAAATAAATCCAAAATTAGAAACATTAAATCCTAGGATAAGGTAGTAGAGGGGAAAAGGTTTTAGTATTATGTTCAATAAGGGGGACAAGCTTTTTATTGCTAGATTTCACATTATTAGATATGAATGTATGTACTATTATAAAATATTATATTAAACTAAAAACAAAATAACGAAAATGGATTTATATATCTGATACTACTTAATAAGATGCAAGGCTTTATTATTATAACTCTTTTTTATATGTCGAGCAACAATTAGATCTTACTATATAATGTATAAACTTTTAAAATTATCAATTTTCTCACAAGTTTTGGGGTTAATAATATCTCTAACTATTAATCATGACAACAATTTAACTTTTGTCATTGACCATTTGAAGCACTGACTCAAAACATTTGTTATACAACTTGTTGTAAATTTTGAATGTGTGCTAGTGTTGGGCAAAAATATTTGATTATAATAATATTTTTTTGTTGACCAAATTTGCTATATATATTGTCTTTTGTACTAGGACTTCTGGTGATTAAAAAAACACAATTTGTAGCCACTCTTTTTGTAATTATAATTTTAAAAATGGCAAAATATCTCATCCTTTTTCTAAGGTTGTTTTTCCTTAGAGAGTTTTTCCACATAAATTTAGTGTTTTATTATTATTAATTTCTTAATTTCCTTATATCAATTAAAGAGTGTGAAAATATGCATGCAGGAAATAGCTTACCAAAGGCGAATTGAAAAACTGATAATGGAAGTTACGTATATTTTTAATCAAGCAAGAGACATGACCAAGCTACGACTGATTGAAAGTATGAACAATCTATGTCTATCAAGCTTGTTTGACAAGGAAATTAGGGCTACTCTTGAAGTCTTACAATATGATATAGATAACTTTAAGGATACCCTTGATGTTCTACAATCTGATATTGATGGCATTAGGGGTCCTAAAGATGACCTGGAAGCTACTGCACTATGTTTCAGGCTCTTTAGACAGTATGGCTATGATGTTTCACAAGGTATGCTACAATATATCATACAAATATCATCTTTTGTGTTTATATATCTTGTTATATATGATTCTATTGAGTGTAATATCAATTTATTTTGTATGATCAATTTATTTAAGGACCTGACTGAAAAATATAACATGCACATTAATATGAATTTTGAATGGACTGGAAAGGTTTTTTAGGACTCATCATTTTTCTCTCAATTTATCTACAATTTGGTGTGAGATTTGAAAAAGACTTTCGTAGTCATCAAGCTTTTGTAACTCTAAATTTAAAAATAATATAACCTCTCCTCTTTTAACTATGGTTACTTCACTTTAGAGTTTTTCTATATAAATCTAGCATTTTTTATATAATTATTTATTATTTTATTATTATCAATCTCTCGAATCGCTAACTACTTCAAATATCCTCAAACATATCATGCAGATATATTCATCAATTTTATCAACGAGACAGGTGCATTTGAGAAAAGTTTGAAAACAAACATCAAAGGAGTCCTCCAGCTTTACCAAGCCTCACATCTAGCTTTACAAGGAGAGGACATTATAGATAAAGCGAAAGATTTTTCAGAGGAATGTCTCAAAAATCTCGATCCAGACATAGATGTTAGCTGTTCGAAACAAGTAATTGATGCTTTGGAGCATCCGCTACACTGGACAGTACAGTGGTTTCGAGTCAGGTGGCAAATTGATGCTTATGATCACCAAGTTGACAGAAACCCTATGTTACTTGAGCTTGCCAAACTGAACTTTAACATGATTCAAGCCATTCATCAAAGAGAGCTACAAGAGCTGTCAGTGTAAGGAAATAAAATGATCTTAAACTATATATTCACAGGACTTCCCATGGGATACTACCTTGTTGACTAAGGGCCATTGATGGTCGTCGAATCATCAAATATCCAACAACTTTTATTTTATAATGTTAAATTTCTTTAAATTTTTTAAAAATATTAAATATCAAAATATACATATTATGAAAATAAATTATCAAATACACTACTAACATCTTTTTTAATTCTTTAAATAAGATAAAACGAGGGACATCGGAATTTTTGATCCAATAGCCCTAAGCTTGTATGGGTAGCCCACCACAATAGTAGAGAGACCATCACCACTACATAGGAATTCATGGATCTTTATAAGGTGATGTTTTGTGTTTGGATTTTAAAGACCCACTCACCAAAAAAAAATCATAATTGGAACATAATAATTTTTATGTTGAAGACATCCTCAATTTGGGAAGGAAAAGTTATGCGGCCAAAGCTAATAAAAAAATCTATTATGAAATTTATACAACTTATAATCTTTTTAAAAGAGGAAAAACTGTAAAAAAAAAAAACTCTCACATTATTGCTCAAAAGATATAATACTAATTTCTTAATAACACAAAACTAACTTTTATTTGATACTTATAAATTTTTGGAATAGAAAGAAGTTCAAATAAAGGGCCCAATATATTGGAGTTTAACCTCCTACATTTGCCTTGCTCTATGAATTTTCTCACATAATATATTTTTTTATTTATGAGATTTGAAGAGTAACTTAGTCTATTTTCTTTCATTTTAGGTGGTGGAGACATCTTTAGCTCATTCAAGGCGTTAGTTTTTCAAGAGATCGGTTGATCGAATCGTTTTTATGTGCTGTTGGAATAGCTTTTGAACCACATTATGCCTGCTTACGTAAATGTCTTACAAAAATGATTTGTTTTATACTAATAACGGATGATCTTTATGACATTTACGGTTCACGGGAAGAGCTGGATTGTTTCACTAGAGCAGTGAATAGGTTGGTATTGTTTATCGATATTTTAATTACTAAAAGCTTCTTGTTTTCGGGGTCGATTGTTCCATAATAGTGCATAGAGAGGTGGTATCCTGCTTATAGATAGGAAGATTTCCTTCTCCCTTCAAAAGACCTTTTGAGGATAAAACTGTGAGGGACTAGGTTAAAGACTAATACATTCCATGCATATCCTTAAGTAGATAATAACTGAAATTGTAATGGACCTGACCTGATAGCTTAGCAATGGTGTCATTTATGGGATTAGTTACCATGCACTCTACATAGAAGTATTGTGACATATTCATTAGGTGATATTTTGTTGAAATAAATTGTCACTCATTGGATAAGTAAAAAGGTATCTTATTGCTTATATATAAAAAAGTTTTCTTCTTTATTCTGGGCACCTTTTTGAGGACAAAATTAAATGAAAGTGAGTTAGAAGCTAATGTGTCTCGTATCTACAAAAAAGCATATAATACCTTAAATACTATTGGGCAAGACCTTAAAACTCAATAATGGCACCAATTATAGGAAGTCTTTCTTGATATATTAACGTAACAGTATCGCCATATCTTTATTGAGGGCTATGTTATAGGAGTAGCTTATCCCACATTAATTGAGGCTGTGTGTGAAGTGGCTTGTGACGGAACGGATTTTTTTTTCCTCAATGCTTCCGTCAAACAGAAACACCATTAACGATCTAAAACATAAGGCAAGACTCCTGCAGAAATTTCGGCAGAGTCTCCTTTGTAATAGGATGAAAAA
>JAOVVI020014720.1:0-11414 GCA_028571085.2 Nepenthes alata | reverse complement strand
AAGGTGAAGAAGACGACAGGATGGTATATTATCATGGACGGCTAGCTGTATCGTCGGGGATTCTCTGCCCCCTATCTGAGGTGCCTTACTCTAGAAGAGACTGATTACGTCCTCGGAGAGGTGCACTTCTGGATTTGTGGATCCTACGTTGGGGGTAAGAACCTTACATTCAAGCTGATGAGGCAAGTATACTACTGGTCAACCATAAAGTACGACGCCATGGAATTTGTACGAAAATATGAGAATTGTCAAGTTCACAGCAACCTCACCCACTAGCTGCAACGGAACTCAGAGTTCTACAATTACCTCGGCCCTTCGCACAATGGGGACTGGACATACTTGGGCCACTACCGATAGTTTCCGGACAAAGAAAGTTCTTAATCGTCGAATCGATTACTTCACGAAGTGGGTTGAGGCCATGCCACTAGCTTGCATAACCGAGCGAAACGTGACAAATTTCGTCCGACAGAACATTGTGTGCAGGTTCGGGATCCCAGAGTACATTGTGACTGATAATGAGACTCAGCTTTCCAAAAAAAGGTTCACGAAGTATTGCGCTAACCTAAACATAAGGCGGGTGCATACATCAGTCGTATACCTGCAATGCAACAGTTAAGTGGAGGTCACGAACCGCACAATACTACATGGACTAAAAACGAAGCTAGAGCACGTTGGGGACTTATGGGTTAACGAGCTGCCGTCAGTGCTATGGTCTTACAGAACAATTCCAAGGGAGCCAACACGAGAAACTCCTTTCAGTCTATGTTACAGGGTCAAGGCAGTCATCCCAGTGGAAGTCAGACTGCCAAGCCTCCGGGTTGAAAGCTTTGACCCGCTTAATAATGTACAGAGACTCTGAGAGAATCTAGACCTTCTTGAAGAAGCTTGAGACGCAGTTAGACTGTGGACTGCGGCTTACCAACAAAGGGTCGCCCGGTATTACAATAACAAGGTGAAAGCGCGCCAATTTGAAGTAGGATACCTGGAACTGAGGAGCATTGAGGTCACCGGTACAAATACCGACTGGAACAAACTCTCCCCAAATTGGGAGGGGCCGTTTCTGGTCTTGGCCATCCTCCGAAACGGAACGTATAAGTTACGCACCCAGGAAGGAAAGCTTGTCCCACGGACATGGAATGCTGCTCACCTCAAGAAATATTATCAATAAGCTTATAAAACACACAAATACATCAATTGCATCATATGCTTGTGTCGCGTTTCATTAATAAAATGGCATTTCTTAATTATCATTTTGCATACCACTGAGCGTTCGCATACCATCTTATAGAGTAACATGACCTACGCTACCCCTAAATCAAGTGGATACGATTCCTTTCACTTGCCCTGAAACTCGACTATGTCCAAGCGGTCTAAGAGATCGTACTTAAAACTTGGCTACGTCTGAACGGCCCAGGAGGTTGTACCTAAAATTCGGATATGTCCGAGCGGCCCAAGAGGTCATACTTAAAACTTGGCCACGATGCCAAGGAACCCTAAATGTTGGACTTAAAACTTAGGGAACTTAATATAGCAAGCATGCGACGATCCTAGAGGTAGCATCTTCATCATAAGACTGTCAAAAAGTTCAGACATTAAGCCAATGAAAGGCCAAGTTTCTTTAATAGCGTGACATCAAGAAACCTAGCTCACAAGACAATCTAAAAAAAAGATTGCAACGGAAAAGTGAATTTTACTGACACTCTGAAGAAAACAATATATGTACCATTTATATGAAAAAAAAAAAACTCGACAACTCGAATTTACAAGCAGCCCTCAGAAGGTCCAGACTGAGGAGAAGCTTCATGCTGCTGCTGTTGGACTAGTGGTCCAGAAGGCCTTGCTTGCTCCGAAGATCCCGGCTACTCAAAATGTCGAGGTCCACTTGATGGCCCAGGCTGAGAAGGACTGGAAAACACCTTTTCTAGAAGACCATACAAGTCATCCGAGCATGTAGCACGGGCGTTCCGAGGATCAAATACGGCCGTAGCGAACTGAGGATGCATCAACCTCATCACCCGACGACACAAGTTGATGCCGTCCCAGCACTTGCCCTCCAGTGCAGGTGCAATTTCCACGGCCCTGATCGAAGTCCTCAACACCTCCAGCTGGAGGTTCCCATCCTGTAGCAACCGGTACTGAACTTGCTGAAGCCCCAATGCATCCTCGAGGGAGGCAATTTTCCTCTTGGTTTCAGCAAGCTCAGCCTCCAAACGTTTGTTAGCCTCTCCGATGGTTTTGAAGAACTCCAGCTTAGAACAAGTTCGGGCGACATAACCAATGAGCCGCCCAAGGTTCCCAGCCAGCTCTTGGAATTGCAAAGGAAAACCAAATCGTTAAAGTATGAGTGGAAAGAAACAAGAAACTGAAAGGCTAAGGAAGGACAGAAGGTTACCTGAGAGGAAAGAGAACCACTAGCTAAGCTCTCCTCTCTAGGGACCTCAGACTCCTGTGGCTCAGCAGCAAGTACCACAGAAATCTCAACCTTGGTCTCGGACGTAGGGGCATCTACATCAAGATCAAGGACTAAGGGCTCAACAGCTCCGGAAGGCTCTGCAACCCCAGCTTCAGTTTCATCCGCACTTGGAGCCCCAACAACATCCTCGGCCAGGGCCTCCTCTCGGACCTCAGGTGGAGATATTATTGGGCTATAAATTTGGATTGTAAGGCAAGGGAGCTAAGTGATCTCAGTAGCAAGCAACTCCGTGGCCCGATTCTCCTCGGCCTCAGCAGTCACAGAACATGTCACTGTGACCACCATCACAGCTTCTTCGGACCGAGATGCCTCAGCTTGCTCCTCAATGGTGTCCTCGGATGGATTATCAATCCAGTCCAAGACTTCACCAATGAAAGCGCACGAGATATCAGGCACGGGCTCGTATGGAGGAGGGGGAACCGGTGACTTCATGTGCAACCCCGCAGCCTCATGAGACTGCACAACAGGAGCTGCAACCAACGACGGACCGGCATCCCCAGCTCCATGGGTTGGCACCTTCCTCCTAATCAGGCGCTCAATCACGGTCTCGTCTTCATCGGACGAGGAAGGAAACTCGACGATCGTCGTCGAACACTCCAAGGATTCAGTCCGACGACTTTTGGTTGTTTGATCGAAGACCTCCTCAATCCTCAGAGCCGGCCGCTTCTTCAGTGTCTTCTTCTTCGAAGGAGCAGAGGGAGCGCCAAAGCCCTCGGACTGGTCTCCCCCTTGGCTTGCGCAAACAATTCAGGCCCCAACCACTTGTTCTTCTTGTTCTCGTGAAAAAAATCAATGTTGGTCAACAGCAAATCTGTGAAGTCCTTCACAGCATCCCTCTCCTCAGGTGTGGTGTCCTCACAAAATTTGGACTCCACGTTTCCCCACTCATTGGGGATGGCCTAGTGCTCGTGAACACCCAGAAAGAAGAATTTATCCTTCCACCGTTTGGTAGAATCAGGATTCTCCCCACTGAGGGCAAGGAATTTGGGGCAATGGGTGATCACAATCCAATCCTGAGTATGGGAAAACCTTAGGATGGCCTTCAATGCCATGACATCGAAGAGCTTTTTATGGCAGCGCGCAAAAACACAGGGCGAGACCGGATACCTAATGGCATTTAGCTGAAGCCTGGCAACAGGGACTTTGAGGTCCCTCATCATCTCGTAAAATTCCAGTGCCATAGGATAACGAAGACCACCTTTAAGGTGAACTTTGTCAACGGTGACGAAACCATTAGGAGGGCTACAAGCCCTTTCGTGGGCCTCAGGAACCAACATACCCATCGAACTGGGAATCTTGTACCGCACCCTAATGGCCTCGAAGTCCGCCAGAGTCAATGAAGAGGCAAAATCCTTTACTCCTGGCGCCATTGGAGAATAACCAGAAATGGGAAAAAAAATGAAGAAAAGAAGGAAATCGCTGAGAATGTAGAGAAGGTCTGGAGACTTAGGAGCTTTCAACGAAGACGTAAATGGAAACAGTGGAGGAAAGGAGGAATTTAAATGCCCGAAATTCAAAAGGTGCGCGAATTAATTGCCTTGCCACGCGTTAGCTCCCCATGGGACGCAGGCAATGATGTCGTCCTCCTTCTCGAGGCAGCGAAGTGATGCGCATTTAATGCGCAAGGTTAGTGCGCTTTAAATGCACCAATAGGCGGCGCAGGCCAACTCCCCGGACCTAGAGGGAGAGTTCGCGGACGATGTTTCATCAGGTTGTTTGTCAGGCTGTCCAATTAAACGTACGCGAATAGTAGAAGAGTTTGCGCTCGAGAAAGGCAACTTTCAGCCGCGAACAATTCAGCTTTTGTCAGTGATGCCCAAGGACTTTGATGGACTCGGATGTATTTGCTAGCAATGGCCGGTTGATGGAAGCGACAACATCTCGGACTCGATGGAAATACTCAGACCTTGGGATTTGATGGATTACATCAAGAGGTCCTCAGGATTTTTCATCAAGCTGCTGGTCCCAAAAAAAGCCCCCGGAGTTTTCACTCCCAGCAAAGTCCTCGGATATTTCCAGTTAAGGACACAGGCCAGCATAAAGCAACAGCTAGACGGTGGATGCGGATTAAGGACGTGGACAGACGTCTAGTGGAGAATGCCTTGCCGTGACGCTTGGAACATTTCCACGGATAGCAAACATGCTAAAGATTGAAATCCTCGAACCTTTGGCATGGGGGGCTAGTGATAAGTAGCGGATCCCCCCAAGGCCCAAGCATAAAACCCGTTTACACAAAACGGGTCCACGTCCCTGAATGACCTAAAGAGCCCATGCGACCCAAAAGGTCAACATGGCAGAGAAGACCCAAGAGGCTCAAAAACCCGCGGACACATCGCAGGTAGGGGTCAGCAATAGACGAGTACACCAGCTCATAGGTGACGTCACTAACGACACACGCGCCCTGCGACATGCAACCTACACAGAGGATGGCAGCTTCCGGCGTACGCGTTACGTGACGTCTTGCATGGTTAGCCCGCGTGCACTCAATCTTCCTGACACGGCAGAATGGATTTGCAGAATTGGTGACAGGACTTTCTGCACACGCCAACGCCACATGACAGCTCCATGAAGAGGGTGTCGCCCACTATATAAGCATTCACTTTACACCAACCAGAGGAAGAAAAATTCGAAACTCTAAACTCTTATTAGAGCACACTAAGAGAGAGAAAGCAAAAAAGCAATTCTGTGCTGTAGAAAGAGGAAGTGAGAACTGTAAGAGTGACTCCTTTGAGTTTCCATACACTTAGCCATCAGCCTCCTGTATTTGAACTCCTAGATAGTGAAAGCAGTTATCAGACCAAAGTCCCGTGGTTTTCCCTTCTCATTTAAAAGAAGGTTTTCCACATAAAACTCCACGTGTCATTCTCTTTCTCTCCTTTTTCGCACACGCACTGTCTAGTGTTACTGTCAAATCCTCGTCCCTATCAAAGCAAGGATCTGAGGACGCAACAAGTATAACAATGTTGGACAGTAGTCAAAAGTCATAGTAAAACCTGTAGCTACTTGTACTATAAAAAAAAGTAAGGGTAGTTCCTCCTAGGCAATAAGTAGGATTAAACAATTCACCCGATTAAATATGTTTGCAATCTTATAAAAAGAAACACATTCCACCGGCAAAAAATCTTACGTAAAAACTCAAACGACTACATGGACAGATTCTGTAATATGTTAAAAAAGACCTGTTCTGGGTTGCAGCCAGAATAAAATTATGAACATATCCCGCTTAAATATTCTCTAACCTTATTTTGAGGGTGAACTTTCTCCTTGTACCAAGCAGGTCGGTTTTGAAGGTCGATTGGAACTAATTTGATCTTATCTTGCAAACCCTGCAATTAATTGCAGTTGAAAAAAATTATTTGCAAGCTAAATATACTGTACAGGAAAAAAGTTTACATACCATGCAGAAATGTATCACAAACAACAGTCATTTGGCATTGGCAGTATGAACTCCAGGTCAGATTTGTGATAGTGCAGAATTGGGGTATTGAGACATATTCTGGAAAACTTAAAAGTATTATATCCACAATACACTGTTCTTTAGACATTACAACAACTCGTGTAGAATAGGGTCATTACTAACACCACTTTCCACATTGCTCCATATTGGATTCAGTAGTTAGCACAATTAAAAGGCATGATAACAAAAAAGAAGTGTTTATATGCTACAACTTGACCTCAATTCTTTATTGTTTGTCTCAATAAGTGACCTTGAGGAAATCATTTTTGCATCCAAATAGTCATTTATTGGAAAAGTTCCTTCCAGTAATGTGATGCTTTCAAATTGCTCAATAATTTCTATAATTGACGTTCCTATGAGTATAAGACTAACAAATTAAAATATCCCAGAATGTAATATATGTCCATAATACCAGAGAACCAAGTATTTCTTTTCTTTAAATGGTTTCCTTATTTCTATTCACATGCGTTATGGAAGGAAAAGAAAATAAATTTTAAAAAAAAAGACAACTGGGATATATCTCAAACTCAACGAATCAAGGATTGAAATTGTAACTTTAGAAAATCTACATTATTTATGGGAAATAAACATGCAATAAATGGTCTTTACTTCAAGTCTCCAAAGAAATGGAAACATTTAAATAGGCAAAGCATACAAATGAGGTATGATTGAGTAAGCTACCATTCCTTTCAAATGGAGGAATGAAGTAGAAAAAATTAATAAAAAAAAGATAAAAACTAGTTATAGCCAAAGAAGTAAGATAATATGAGAGGCGGAAAAGCCAATTGATAATTCAGAAGTTCAGCCGGGCAAGACACAAATAAAAGGATTGGAGAACATGGTAGACACATTACAAATCCATAAGCGAAGTAGTTAAATGAAGATATGTTCTCTTTTTCTTTTCATTTTAGCAAAGTCTTTAAATTGGTCAATTCGATAGACGCGCCATAAGTAGGCCAAACAATATTAGAAATTCGGTTCAAAATAAAAAGAAAGCAAAAGGCAATCAAATCTCTGGGTGTCTCTGGTGTAGCACTATAACGTAATTGAATTATATCATATGAATTAGTAAAATGCAAGGTGGCAGTCAGATGTGCTTGGCTAAAACGTGGATACATTCAATTGCCTATGGAAAAAACTAAATTGCATCGATTAAGATTTACAGCCCAAATGCATCTCAATAAACAAAAAATATAACAGGATCATGTCTTTGTAGTGCCAAACACAATGGAGTATTTTTTTTGACTTATAACGTCTGTTTGCGAAAGGAAAAAAATGTACAGCAGCTTTTCAAATAAACTCAAGCAAATCTATAAGAATAAAGGAAAAAGAAATAATATAAGGATCGAAGGTACCTTGCAGTTTCGGGTAATCCACACTCTTTGTGCAAAAGGACACCAATAAGACATGTACAACCTTCATCACAAAAGCAAGATAAAAATTAAATCTATTAAACATGTGGGAGGAAATGTCAAGGAAAAGAAAGTAAGGAAGCCTTTTAATGTTTGGTTTTGTTTCGAGCTAAAAGGAAGAGGGAAAAACTTCCATACCTGACCACATTTTGCTTTCATGACAGTTTGGTGGAATTTGGAACAAACGGAAGAAAAAATAATTGAACACTGTGACAATTTCCTTTCCTATATAACAAATTATAACGTTTTCAATTGGTAAACACCAATATATTTGTATCTTTTTTTCTTTTAAGTTCACAAACTTGAAATTTTGTAACTCATGTCTGACTTTCCAAAGGTTAACAATGTCACACCATGTCCAACAGCGACATGGTTTGCTACTCTGTGCAGAAGCTTCTCAATAATTTTCTTGTTAAAGCTTTTAAAATAATTTATTATTATTATTCTTATTATTATTATTGTTATTCAAATTTTATTATTTCAAATAAAATTACTCATTCTAATCACATCATATTAAGAATCTTAATACGCATGAACTTACTCGTTAAATTGGTAACAAAAGAAGAGAAATAAAAGGGGTTGAGACATTTAGATGTAAAATTGGACCCATGGCAGTTACAAAGCCTCCTACTGCTGTATTTATACCCAATTATCCAAAAGTAATTAAAGGCACCACCCCAGCAATCCTAAAATCATTTGTTCACAATTAATTAATTAGTTAATTAAAAAAATATAGTTGCATACTCACATCCCCCCCCCAACTCTCCCTCCATCAATCTGGTTTGATTGCATCCTTCTCTGCTGCAATCAGTTAAATTTCTCTACCCCCAACCCTTTGTGGTTTTCAGAACCTTCAACCATGGTTGGAATCTCCTCTCACAAGGAGAAAAGGGAAAAAGAATAAAGACAAGTTAAATCAAAGTGGTTTACACAATTTTCTGTTGATAATGAAATCTGCTTTTCGAATTCTATTCTTAGTTACAAATATCTAGATTCTATAGCTTCTAATATGGTTTGCTCAGTAAAATGGGTCAAGTAATGCCTCATCCTGTCAGAAAACATGACTGCAATCCAGCTCATGTAATATGGGTCATGGGCTTTGCATCCAAATCCAATTACGGATTTTAGCAGCATGGCTAAGGGGGTGTCATTTTCATTTTTGAGAAGTCCATTTAGAAATTATTGTGATCTGTAAATTCTACCACAAATTATTTTAGTGTGTTTTTGAGTAAAAAAATTTAAATTGAAACATGTGAGAAAAAACAATACAACTGACAGAAATTCCAATTATCTTTTTAGGGGATCCAACTTTTTTGAAAAGATGTTTCAACAGCAATGTCAAACAAGCATCAAAGAACCCATCATGTACAATTCCCGTGCATCATAATTCCACAATTTGAACGAAGTTCTGACCAATTAGGTTTAGAATCAAAATGATATAATTAATATTAATGCATACATGAACAGAGGGTATGATTTGGAATAGAGGGGACCCAAGAAGGAGGTTCGCTTCGAATTGTTCTTGATCCTGCACACCATAAGCAACAATAATAAAGAGTCCCGAGTTGTGTTTCCCAGGAAACCTCTCAAATGTCTAAGTCAAGATTAGCTCGAGCCAATAAAGAAAGGACAAAGGAACCGGATGGCAAGACTACTATTTATGGCATGGATCAAGGGCTGAGTTGCTAACTCGATCAGGAAGTAGAGCCGGTAGATGTTGATTATTTCTGGCCAAGTGACAATGTGAAATGCATGTTATGCTAGTGGTAGCATATACATATTTCCCATTGTGTTATCAAGCACTCGAATCAAGTGGATTACTTAAGAAGAATACATTACACTTCTCCAGATAGACACTCCGTTCGAAGCTTGTGAGAGATTTCTCCTAAGTGTTCGGTGAGTTTGAGATTTAGCATAGTAATGACTTTTTTTGTCAATCGCTTAGGCTAAGGTTGGCGGGTCGAGTAATTGGCAGCCAACAGCTAGTACACTGACTTCGCTATCCGCACAAAGTGTCATGGTTCAAATTTTCCAACCACAAAACCGTGTGGCAGACCAGTTTCCAACGGGAACGAAAGCTAGCCAAGTTGACCCATGAGCACTCAAAAGTGTCAGGGCCGATCTCAAGACATGAAAGCGAAAATGACACTAGTGTCGAGTATGTAGAGCGCAAATAAGTCGGTAATTAAACGTACAGAAATATAAGCAAATAGTTAATAGCAGCAGGTAACAATCGGATATATAAGAAAATTTTAAGAATTCATTCCCATATATAGAGGGTTGTGGACTTTTTGGCCTTTGGCACTAGTATATATAAAAAGTACCTAACTTTTACAATAGGATCTCTAATATTTTAACAATGTTAAAATTCAAACTAAAATCACTTAAATTTCTAAAAAAAATTTAAAATACAAAAAAAATTATGTAAAAGTTTACATAACTCGGCTTGAGTTCTAACACCCTCCCGCTACTAAACTGTCGATGTCCTCTTTGACTTGATTTTCAATGTAACTTTCACCTCTCACCTTTTCAGTAATCTCCCAACTTGTTTCTTCTGTTGATCTCCCATTCTATTTCAGGAGCACTTCTTTTTTCTTCTTTCTGGATGATGTAGTCACATCTCGTTTAACAATAATTTCTTCAACTTCTAGTGCTGAAAATGGCTTTAATCTAATGTTTGTGCATTGTGACAGGTTGCTTGAGGGGTGTTCTATGTTGGGGTAATACGGCTTCAAGCAGCTCACATGGAAGACACGATGGACCTTAATTTATTCTACCTTGCACAATGCCTTCCTCACATGAGCAATGATCATGACAAGGCATCCATATACCCATAGGAGGCATTTGTCTCTGTCTCTGAAAAATTGCATTTGCTCTTAGAGGCGTTTCATCAATACATGATTTCCCACATTGAATTATACAGACCACCTCTTCTAATCAGCCTACTTTTTTTATCAAAGAAGCAGCTTTTTCCAAGTAAGCTTTAGCAATCTCTGCATTTTGCTTCCACTCCCGGGCAAAGTTGTAACTATGAGGACATTTACCTTTATATGGTTCGGCCATAGAGTGTAAGAAGAAATGGCTGCTAACCTGTTACAATCTCAAAAAGACTTTTACTTGAAGAAGAGCACTTTTAAGTATTAAAACAAAATTAGCATCTATCATCTTCATCCAATCCTTCTAGCTAGCACTCACAAAATGTCGCAGGTACTCCTCGAGTAGGACATTGAATTTCTCCATTTGACCGTCAATTTAAGGATGGTAGCTCAATGAGAAATTCAATTTTAAAAAGATTAATTTAAAGAATTTTAACCAAAAGGTTTTGATTAAGTGTCTGTCTCTGTCATTCATAATGCTCTAGGATAGTCCCTAATATTTGACAATATGCTTGAAGAAAATGAAAGTTGTCTTCTCTCCTAAACAATCTCTTGATGTCCAAACAAACGTGGATACTTTGAAAAGCAGTCCACGACCACCAACATGCACGAGTATTCGCCAACCTTAGGCAACCCTGTATTGAAGTCGATGAAAACACTTTCCTAAGGTCTACTCGATACAATTAGGGGCTCCAACAACCCCATTGGCTTTTAACGTTCAATTTTATCTTATTGATAGGTGAAACATGATTTTGTGTAGCTCATCACATCATCCATCTTAGGCTAGTAATAGCCCTTTTGTAGCAGGTTTAAGGTACGCTACCATCTTGGGTAACCAGCCTATAAAATGTCATGACACTCTCTAAGAAGTATCCTTCTCCGTCCTTTAGCTTTTGTTATAAAAAACCGGTATCCCTTCATGAAAATCAATCCAATGTCAATCCAAAATCTCCAAGTTTTGCATTCTCAAATAAGTCAACGTAGAGTCATGGCCATTAGGTCCTTCCCAAGGTTTAGCCTTACCTATTCTTTGATGGTTGTAGCAATCTCACTTGTCAATAGGTGGGTACTTGGCATAAGGCAATGAGGTTTGATCTTCTACGAAGGGCATCTATGGCCTAGTTGTGGCATCCAGATTTACGATCTTAACTCCAAGTCAAATTCCACTAAGAACTCCAGCCACCTAGCCTATTTCG
>JAOVVI020014718.1:0-11414 GCA_028571085.2 Nepenthes alata | reverse complement strand
GGTTTTCCCTCCTCATTCAAGAGTAGGTTTCCACGTAAAAATTCTGGTGTTCAATCTCTCTTCTCTCACTCAATCATTATCCCATTTGTGTTGCTCGGACCCGAACATCCATAACGCAACAATTTTCTATAACATTTTACTTGCCTTTAATTTTTTGTTTAATTTTATTACATGTCTTCAATTTTTAATTATATTTTATTACATATTTTGAGTTTCTACACAATTATCTCTAATAATTAAAGAAAATCAATTAAACTAAGCAAAATTATTATATTATCTACAAAATAGTTTCTATAATTTTTATAAATTACAAAATTAAACTACTCCGTGTTTTTAATTTTTACCTTTTTGTTTTGCATATCCATAATTTTACTTCATGACACATCTAAAAAACTATGAAAAAAATTTTACATAAATTTTGATAAATAAAGTATTTTTCTTCGGTAAGAAAAAAATTAAGAAATATTCTTATTTAAGTATAGTTTATAGTTTATTTAAGTATAAACCAAAAAAATTAAAAAAAATATATTTGATTATTTTTTAATATATTATTAGTAAATTAAAGATCAAAGTTATCATTTACAAGTCAAAAATTGGCGTTCAACCCTATCTATAGGGTTATATGTAAACGACTAAGATAAAAATATTAAATAATAGTGTATAACTTTTAGTTATACGAAAATAATTATAGCTCAAGTTTCAATATTCGTTCGAGTTTTAAAATTTACTTTTTATTGGCGAGATTATCACTAATCCTAAGTTATTTTCGTATATCAGTATGATTTGAATATGTTTGATACATTTGTACTTTTTAAATATGATTCATGATATTGTACGTTTTTAGACACAAATTTGTTATTAGTATACAACTTTTTGTATGAATTATATGAAAATAATGTTATTAGCATTTAAGATTTTCTATCATAGTAGATTATCAGTATGTTTTGTTGGTATATATTCATATATAAAATTATATATATATGTCTTATAGAATAATTGATCTACTCTTATATTTATTTTGCTAAATCTTCAGATTAGCGAGCTTATATTTAGTTGCAGGATTGAACAAAAGAGTTCTAAAGATTTTGTTTAATTATAATTTTGTTTATTTTAAAATTATTATATATTTTAATTTATATTGTATTGGGTGGATGACGATGAGAATAAAATTATAATAGTTTAACAGTATTTATATTCGATCAAATAACTGTCGATATTCAGAATCATTTTTATTTATAACATTTGGATCTTGTGGCCATTTAATATCATTTAATTCTTAAATTCACGTCCCGATGCTCATTTTAGATTTTGATAGAATAAATAATTAAATTTTTGAGTATTAAGGATAAAAAATTTTTGATTTAGATTAGATATAATTAAGAAATTAATAAATTTAATTTTGGGATCAGGAATATGATACATTCTGACAAAACTCACTGCCAATCAATCAATATTGATCTTCCATAGGCCATACCGAGCCTACCTCGGTACTAAAGTAATTAAACATCTTACTTAACCTTCCTATCGAGTTATATAAACATCTCGCATATATCATCTACTGATCTAAATAGCCTAGAATATAAGATTTTGGTAGTCTTTCTTCCTCTTCTTTCGACTTGAGCTAGTACTGTATCAAATATCAGTTATGTTTACCAGCAAAAAAACTCAGGTCTCTTCAATATTTTACTTATGATGCATAGGACCTAAAATAAAAGTAATTCTAGTCAGACTCATTCTGAATTTCTCTGTATCTAAGCTGATCTCGACTAAAGGCGCACCAGATAAAATGTTGTACCTTGACCAAACATGGATTCTGTCAATTCATTAGATTACTTAGAACATGCGGTGCATCGAGAAAATTAGAAGTCTGCTGATAAAATATACTTGGAGAATGAACATTGCTGTATATTTTTCCTACAACTCTTTTATAACTCTATATCTACATATGAGGCCCATTTTATTTATTTATTATTTTAGATCTCACAAAGGAAAAAAATTATAAGTGTATTATACATAGTGAAAGAAATAGTATTTTTACTTTGAGAAAGGAGAACAAAATAATATTTAATTTTAAAAAAATTAGAATGAAAAATGGAGAAGAGAATATGGCTATGGCAATTGTTGCATTCTATCTTTTTTTAAAAAAAAATTAATTTAATTTCTTATAATTATAACCATTTAATTAATATTAAACAGATGATATTAATATTTTTTATAATAAAAAATAAAAATTAAATATTTTTTTAATAATAAATTATATAACTATTTAATTAATATTAAATAATTATAATTAAAAAGGATCAAATTACCCTTTTAGAGGAATAAGCTCTCTGAATCCGTTTTAGTTGCTTTGATTTTTGTTTATCTTCGTTGGTGGACAAGAGAAAATCAAATTCAAAAGTGATAAGCTATTAATCAAACTCTTAAATATGCACTATTAAAAACAATACTTATAACCTAATTATAAAATTAATTATATCAAAATTATTAAAAATAGATATAGATTTTACCTTATTTTAGTTTTTACTCTCTTTATTCTTTTTTTACACTAAAAATAATAATTTTGATACAAATTAGTGTATAATTTGATATATAAATAATATCGTTCTATATTATTATTATTTAAATAAAAAAACAACATATTTATTAAGGCATTAGCCAATCTAAGAGAAAAAATTAAAAAATATATATTTTTTAGAAAAAAATATTAATTTTTTAATCTTATTTCGGTGATGTAGATGTACAAAAGAAACAATAATTTTATTATTTTTTTAAGAAAATTAGGCTGGGCATTACGCGGTGGTAGAGCTGGGCAATTAATGTTAAATGGGCCCCTACGTAGTATCTATGGGCTAGTGTGGGCCCAATAAGAGAGAAGCAAAAGCAGTAGGGGTAAAATAGACATTCTACAAACAACTGGCCACAACTCGAGCTACCAAACCAAACACACAACAGCTATTTCGATACAAACGATAGGAACGTACGCCTATAAATACGCTGGCATTTATATCATTTTCACCTCACGCTTTTCTAGCTACTCTGTCATTCTATCGCCTCTTGTATTTCATTGTGGAGACCTCAGATCTCTTGCTTCGGTCTCTCAAATGGCGTCTCTCACGGGATCATCGCTGGCTCTGTCTTACCGTCTCAAGCCGAATCAGGTATGATTGACGATCTCTGATATTGGTTCTTACGGTTTGATCATTCATTTGTATATCTTTGTGTTTTGACATGTTTGAGATAATTGATTTTTTGTACTTGCTGCATGGATCCAACTGTTATTGTTGCTCTCTCTCTCTCTCTCTTATGTCTGAGATTAGAGGTTGCTGTTTTTTAGCTTCATGCTGAGATTACATAATGTTTGAGTACGATGAGCTCGGTTTAAATGTTGGTGACCGAAAATTTTGGAAGCTTATTTACAAGTGCTTGAGTTAAATTGAGCCTTTTAGTCCATACCTTTGTGATTTGTGCTTTTTCCTAATGATGAGTGCCTATCGTCTCGTCCTTGCGATCAAATCCGTTGAGATTTGAAATTTGTAATTGAGTCCAATCTTCTACTCACAGTTAAGTTCTTGGAGAAAATTTTACTCCTGTTTTGGTAACTCCAAGTTTAGTTGAATCCTAATCTGGCAATTCTTTTAAGGATTTGGTCATTCCAAGTTACAAAAAATGATTTTAGCATGATGTATTTCAATATAATCCTTTCGAAGAGAGTTAGAATCACGGACTGAATTATAGAAGTTACAATACTCATCGCAACAAATAAAACCGTAGGGACTTAATTGGAAATATATAAAAAAAGAAATGGATTTTAAAAGTCCAATTTACCCTAAGTACTTACTATCTATGTTTTTCGGCGAGGTAATATTTGAGATGCAACATTTCAGTGTAAAAGAACTAATGGGAAACAGAAAGGGGGAAAATGTAACTAAATATAGAGATAAGATGTTGAAAGCATACCTTTGGACAGGGAACGACAGAGAAAATGTAAATATTGTATGATACAAAGGGCGTCTGTGATTACGGATCCGCGTAGCTCCAAATATGCGCAATAGAGCTCTTTGCTCGATGTCCTGGTTGTTCTATTATAAACCGCTGTTTTGTTGGACAGTGGACTATTTGATTTCTAACATTCTCAGATTTTTGGCTGTATTTTGCTCTTTTCTTTCGCCTTAGTGGTCAGTGCTGCAATATCTGACTCACTGTTTGTTATATTAAAGAGGTAGTGAAAGTATACTCAGGAGAATCTAAATGATAGAAATATCAATGCTAAGGGAAGTCGGGGATGGAGGTCTGCATGTCTAAAAGGTAGTGAAACTGAACATATGTTATAAAGCTCAAAAACATTGTAAGATTCACAAAAACTTCAAAAATAAAAGAGGCAAGGATTATGAATGGCATCATTAAGTGAAACTAATTTTAGAGCTTATAATAATAAGTTGAACATTAAGTTAGAAACAAAAAATGGAGAGAAATGCACAAGCAAAATGGTTAGGGCAAGAGAAAATAGGAGTAAGGATATTTGTAATACTAGATGCTCAAAAGGTTAAGGCAATTGTGTTTAGTAAAACAAGATGGCATAAATAAGATGGAAGAACTATTTCAATAATCAATCCAACAAAAATAGAATAGAAAACCAAAATCCAGAAGCTAGTTAGGCTAAAAAGACAATGACATGGTTTAAGAAGTCAAATGTACTTAAATGGATCTGACATGGTAAACTTAGAGGACCAAATGATTTACTTATTGAAGTTTGGGAAGACTTGTGTGATTATTGGGTGATTTGATTGACTAGTATATTTCATATGATTTTAAGTACTAAAAGAATGTCAAAAGGATTGTAGGAGAAGCACTTTAACACCTGTATACAAAAATAAGAGATGTTTTAAAATTGTACTAATTATTGTGTTAATTAATATATCATGCTATAGAACTATGAGTGGGTGTTTGAACAATGATTTAGACAAGAATTGAATGTGTTTGAAAATCAATATGGTTTCAGGCTATGGAGCCTAACTACTGAAGCAATACCAAAAGCAGCTCCTAGTGTTTGCCATACAATCTCCTTTTCGGCTATGGTTAGATAATCAAAGGTCTAGTGCTTTTCCATGGCATGGTATGCATCCGTTAAGAAGTTTAATGGATAATTTAGGGAAAAGAAAAGAGATCTTCAAATGTCTTCATTGATTTAGAATGGTGTATGATAGATTATCCAAGGACACATCTTATGGTGGGTGCTGAAAAGATAGAAGTTGGTTGGAAATTTGTAGTTGTCATTATGGCTGGGTTACCTGGGTATTGGGTAATGAGTAGTGTTTGATTTGTGGAAGACACTGAGGATTTTTCCTATTTTTTACAGGAATGCATCAAGGATCAACTTGGTGTACTTGCCCATTCGCCTTATTTATAATTAAACTTTGGAAACAAGTTCAATATGATTTATTGTTTGTTGTTTGAGGATGATATTCTTTTAATAGATGAACTTGGAGTATAAGCAAACTTAGAATTATAGATAGAGTCCCTAGAATCTAAAGGACTTAAGATTGTAATTTTGATGATCAATCAAGAGGCTAAAACAATAGATTTTGTTATATCATTTAACAAAATGGAGAAATTGAAGACGACATAATGCATAGAATTAATACGGACCAGTTAAAATGTAAAATATATCATGGATGCTTTGTGATCCAAAGTTATTTATAAAATTGAAAGAAAATTTTATCGGACAGTTATTAAACCTTCTATGCTTTATGAATTATACTGCTAGGCTATGAAAAACATGTACTAAAACAAGTGTTACAAGATTATAATACTAAAATGGATAAATGCAGATTACTCTAAATCCTGTGATGCAATTAAAATAATAAACTTTGGGAAAAAGATAAGGGGCATATGCATAGAAGAAAAGCCAAAGGAATAGCGGTTAAGAGGGTTTAAATATTTAAATATAAGTCAAATGATGCGTAGGTGAGAAAAAATGATTCCATTGAGGTTAAAGGTAAGAAGAAAGTAAGATGAAGCTCTTAGAAAACTTAAAGAGTGAAATAAAATTGATTTGCTTCTCAATGGATGTTGCACCAAATCAAATTAGATAGCGGAATGAAATTCATATAGTCAAGAGACCACTTAATGGTGCCTAAGGCTTTGCTGTGTTATTGTATGGATTAGCCAGTAAGTGCAAATATTTCAAAACTAGGAAGAGAGGTTAACCAACCCTCCCCTCAAATTCAATTAGCCAGAAATGGAAAAAGAAATAATCTCCCTTTAATTTAGTTTTGCCCTCAGCCACTTGCTTTCTTTCTCTATATCACAGTAAAGAAAGACTTTCCCCTTCACTTCCTTCTCCAAAACCACCCCATCCAGTTTGGTTTCAGCTTTTTCAGTTTATGAACGTTCACACTTCCTTGAACCTGGATTTGGGGGCATGCATCTCCTTAGGGAGATCTCCATCATTGAATCAAAAGTCATTGTAGAGATTTTAAAAAATATATAAAAAAATTCTATATAGAATTGATATTCACAGCCATTAAATATTTAAACTAATAGTAAAAGAAATTTAAGAAAATAACTATTTAGATGATTTTTTTTTTAATTTTGAATCTTATCCACTCCATTTTTCTCATCCAATGGATCCCTAAGAGATGCACCAACCCCGAATTCCCTTGAACCGTAGATTTGGGGATGGTACTTCTTTTTAGGAAGATGTATCAAGTACATTTCTATCTAATTTGTTCGATAAAAAAATTCAAAACAAATCTAAGTAATTATTTTTAATTTGTTTTTTTACAATTGGATAAGATATTCAATGTTGCATCTCCTTGAACCACCTGCCCCCCAAGAAAAAGTAACCAATACCTATTGGGCACATATTCTGTTGGCTTTTCGCCGGGCAAATTGACACACAATGAAGGAAAAAATGAAGAAGAAGTACACACAGATTTACGTGGAAACCCTTATGAACAAAGGAAAAACCACGGGAGTAGGGTCGACAGTAAATCCATTATATGAAATAGGTTACAAACCTCCAAGATGGAGTATCCGCTACACACCTGAGAATAACAAAGAAAAACCTCACCGTAGTAAACGGGAAACACTCCACTATTTTTCTCTCTATTTTTTTTCTTCTCTTTCTAACTGGTGGTGCACTCCTCTCTTGTTCCCTCACAGCCCCTCTGCTCTACTCTCTCTACAGCCTCCTGTATGCCCAATATGCATATATATGGTGGTCTGTCCAGAAGCTTTCAACCAATAGGCAGGTTGAGTGTGGACAAATGCCTGCCACCTGTTTTGTAACCTGCTAGCTACTCTGCAACCTGCCTCCTGCACAGACGGCGCATGCGCAGCAGGTCTGCCACCTGCTTTGCTGTCCAGCAACTTATTGCCAGCTAGCTATCCATGACGTCCAGAGTCGTTGCTGCAGTCAAGTCCCTTGGCCGTCTGCGCCCATTGGCTATCACAAAAGCATTCTAGTGTTCCTTGGTTAATTCCATATCAGTAATATCAACTGATAACTTCTTCATTTCCATATGGTCAACATGTTGACCGGCAACCCAAGGCACTCCAGTATTTTCTACTCTGAAAATACTATCAGGAAATTCTCTCCTGATTTTCTTTCCAGCCTTAGCCGATTAACCTTCCGTTGACCAGATTCAGTCAACCTTCTGTTGACTGTCTTAAGCTACCGGAGAATTTGACCGTTCTCCATAGCCAACCGATTAACCTTTCTTGTTGACCGCCTTGGACAGCCATCCGGAGAACTTGACCGTCCTCCATAGCTTGACCGTCTCCTTGCTACCCATCCGCCATCCAGCAGCACTCCTGTAGCCCTTAGACGGTCAACCTCCTATTGACTGGATTCAGCTGGCCGTCCGCCAATCAAACTCCCTTGACCGTCTTCGCCTTCCAGCCGGTCAACATACATTGACCGGCTAAGGCACCCCGATGACAAAATAGTTTGTTGAAATTATCCATAATGGAGTGACCATATTCCAACATATTTTGCTATACCTGCAGACTTTTTTGCATCAATTAAGCAATCATACTTTTTCATTTTACGAGCCTTTAACTGTGTCAAACCTTAAATGTACTCTGAGGTCAAGGCATGTGTTCATTAACCATATTTCTCATTTTCACAGGAAATTTATGATCACTACCCTTTCATTTTTAACATTTTGATCAATCAATTTTATGTCAATGTTCCAGAAGGAATTTTCTATCTAATCTTTTCAGTTGTGGTATCATCGTAGAGAATTTCTAATACAGAGATCTGTCCGCTTATTGTGCTGATTGCTTGTGATAATTAATCGCAACTATTACTATTTCCTTTTTTATAGGATTAACACTACTCATATTATAACTTTACTAACAATATAACACCAATTATTGAGGCCAATTTAACCACACCCCCCAAAAAAAAAATAAAAAATATAGAAGTAGAGATAACTCAATAAGTGTCACATTATTTTATTATTATTTTAAAATTATAGTAAACTTATAGAAGAGTAATGTTTTCCTTTTTATTAATTAGTTCTAATGGTCTGGTTGAGCAGGTTTCCACGAGAATGTCGAGTCTGAAATCAATTTCCCATCCTCTTAGTGGGAAATGTTTCCCCTTCCTGAGGTCGAGGCCATTTCTGCACCGCTTCCAGGTTTCCTGTGTGGTATGTTTCTCTTATAGTTGGACCCACTTGAGTTGCACAATATAATATGAAATAATTTAGTATCATATATATTGTGATCCGTTCATTTTGATGCTTCTTCAAGTAAGTGTGATTTAATGAAATGTCTTAGTTCCATCCTCTGATTGTTGATCTTAACAGTCAGCTTGATATTGATGTTAGATATGCTGTTCTTTTTCTATTAGATAGGTAACTTGAGCACTTGGTTGTTTATGTGATGTTTTTGTTGGCATTCATCAGCAAGATGCTTTTATAAAATTTTAAGGAAATTAAAAAATAATAATAAAGAAAAATAGTTTCAAGTGGAAGTTGAAATTCCACAAAATGAATAATTTTACTTATTTTTTTCATAGCATCTTTTTCTTTTAATTTTTTGGGTATTCAAACGCATAATAATACTTTCCTACAACTCTTGTTTTCTTTTCATTTCTTACACATTTTCCTAGAACCCAACATACCATTATGATTTCATAGAAATGGGACACTGTCATGGACCATTATGATTTCACCAATATGGAATGCTTGTCTCAGCCTTGTAGGCTAAGAAATATGAAGACCCATACGCTATTTTTTTAGAAATGATGACGTGATACGTTGGAAACACATTAATTAATCATAGTTCATTGTTTTTCTAATTGGTGAGTAATAATATTTTATTTTAAATTAGTAATAAATATGTATATTTTTTTATTTTTAATATAAAAAATTTTATACGAATATACATAACTGAACTAAGATAAATAAGATATGCTGTAACATCTTTAACAAGCTATTATAATTAAACAATAATGAAGATATAACTTAACAAATTAATACAAAATTTAATTTATCAATCAACATTTGTATTTCAATTTTTCGTATTTTCATTTTATATTTGTCAAAAGATATAAAATACCAAATAAAAATTTCAAACAAAAACGTGTTCGAACTTGTCCCAAGTGTATCACAAACGTGTCTGAACATCTTGGAGTGTATCAAAATTAAAACACGTGCCAAAGAGTGACTAACAATTGTTGGGGCGTGCCGGGAGAATGTCGATATTTGATACGTGTCAGACATAGACATTTTAGTTTCAATTTCCACTTCTACCCCTCTAATAACATATGCAATCCAAAAATCAGTCACCCTCACGGCTGGGAATCGCAAAATTTTGAACGTAGGACGTGCATTGACACAACCACTCACATGGTGATTTTGATTTCAAAATCATCTCCTTTGCTTATTGTTGTCTCGTAAGAAGCACTGATTCTTCTTCCAACAAGTGCCAGAATGTTTATCATACTCTGTTTTACTCCGACATGTTTTGGCAATTTTTAGCTATTTTTATAATTTTCTTTAAAGAAATGGGGTCTTAAACTAGAGAAAATTTGAATTATTTTGTGATTAAACAATAAAAAAAAAAATCTGTGTTCCCATCATCTCTTTTATATTTCATTATATGAAGTATGTTATAGCACAACTCCTTTATCTTGACTCACACGTAACTGTTTTTTTCTCTGATTTATTTTGGATGATGAAATAAAATATATTATTTTTTAATTTTTAATTCAAAATAAAGTAATATTATTGATCAATTATATTTTCATATCTATAAATAAATTAAAATTTAAAATTAATATATTTCAAGTATGTCGTGTTCTCTCGCTCTGTTTTTTAATAATGTGTTCATATTAGTGTCCATGGTTTTCCACTGTCACCATTGTTTAAAGCCTAAATGACATACGAGCTGATGCTAGTATTCATCCTGCTAATGTTGTCGCGCAGGCCAGCCCAGAGACAGTGAGGAAAGTGTGCGAGATAGTGAAGAAACAGCTAGCTCTACCTGACGAAACAGCTGTGACCGCAGAGTCTCAGTTCGCATCACTCGGAGCTGATTCTCTTGATACGGTATTTAATCCTTACCATGGATAAAAATATTGGTTCAAATTACAGTCATATTAGTATCGGATATATCGAATAATACATATCGGTATCACATATATTGAAGACAAAAATTTCTAAATATAGTAACTTAACAGGGCCATATCGGCCTATATATTGCAATATACATATGACAATATATTTCGACATTGTTGTGGCTTCGAAAAATATTAAGATAACGGGCTTGATAACAATGCATATAATGTTTACATCTGTTTTTCCAACTAAAGAGCTCATGACATGCATAATGCATCATAAATTCTATTTTGTTATGACATCGAACGGAAAATGGTAGTCCGATGCAGAAAACTTTCACCGTGCCAGGGGTCTGTGGAAGGATCAGTCTATTTTGAGTTTATTGTATGTGGTTTTGGAGTGTTATCTAAGAAGTCATTTCTACGACTCGAAACTACGGAGCGACAGATCTATTGATCATCCAACGTGCGTGGTTTTGAATAATCTATTGATAAAATTTATACTTATAGATGATAAAATGCTTGATGTGCCCCGTGTCTTCCTTCGGGACAATGCCTCGATCGGGGATAGGCTCGGCCTCAGAACTAACACTTTCTAACGAGACTCCTGTCCCGTGCGTTTGCACAGGTTGAGATCGTGATGGGTCTTGAAGAGGAGTTTGGGATCAGCGTCGAGGAAGAGAGTGCCCAGAGCATTGCGACCATTCACGACGCAGCGAATCTGATCGAGGAGCTCATTCAGAAGAAGGCTGCTTGATGATCACATTCCGAGACGTCGATTTATGTATGCTTTGATCTCGACGGTACAAATTTGCTAGATCTTTATTCAGAATGGAATTAG
>JAOVVI020014717.1:0-11415 GCA_028571085.2 Nepenthes alata | reverse complement strand
CAGAGTTCTCCTCTTTTAAGGAGGCACGGAGGCCATCGACCCTCCACCCCCAAGAGGCCCTCAGCCCTCCTCCCGTCCAGAGGCCATCAACCCTCCGCCATCCGGAGGCCCTTGACCCTTCGTCTTGGAGTCACGATCCGTCCATCCCAAAGTTAGGAGCTTGCTGTCCAAGAGTTAATCCTCTACTTAGGTAACTAGAACGTTTACTCACTAGTACAACTTAGTCTTTCTCCTCCAAGTCGCCCCTCTGTCAGGCGCACCCATAAACCGCCCCCCTGTCGGGCGCACTTATAAGTCGTCCCTCTACCGGGCGTACCTATAATTCGCCATCCACGGGCGCACCTCTAAGCCGCCCCTCTGCCCGACACATCTCTAAGCCGCCCCTCTGCCCGGCACACCTCCAAGCCGCCCTCCGTGGGCGCACCTATAAGCCGCCCCTTTACCGGGCACACCTTCAAGCCGCCCTCCACGGGCGCACCTATAAATCGCCCCTCTACCGAGCGCACCTCCAAGCCGCCCACTGTCGGGTGCACTACTAAGCCCCCCTCTGCCGGGCGCACCTATAAGCCGCCCCTTTACCGGGTGCACCTTCAAGCCGTCATTTCGTGGGCGTACCTCCAAGCCACCCCCTCTGTCGGGCGCACCACTAAACCGCTGATCTGCCGGGCGCATCTATAAGCCGCTCTTTGCCGGGCGTACCTCTAAGTTGTCCATCTGTCGGGCGTACCTCTAAGTTGTCCCTCTGTCGGGCGTACCTCTAAGTTGTCCCTCTGTCGGGCGAACCTCTTAGCCACCCCTCTGCCGAGCGCATCTATAAACCGCCCTCCACAAGCGCACCTCTAAGCCACCCTGCGCGGGCGTACAAGTAAGTCGCCCCTCTGTCAGGCGCAGCCACGGAGCTCAAGCCTCTAAATACATCCCTCTCACACTCCCTTTATCGTTGTATCTTTGCATTCTCACCACATTTACCTTTAAACGTGTATTTCTCCGTTTATTGTGAAAGATTTCTGACTTGAGCGTCGGAGTGTCAACGGGGATAGCCCCCCGTTGTCCTCTGACCTTTTGTTTGTGGTTCGTGTTGTGTAGGTTCTTGGTTATCAGCGATCAAGGCTGGACCCAATCCAGATCAATCCGCAATGGAAGATTTGAAGGCTCTCTAATCCGTACAATAATTGGGGACCCGGGACGCAACAAATTCAAATGATCAATATCATGTGTAATATAACCTCACTTAGAAAATGTATAACTATTATGTATTTGAATAATTTATTGATATTATAAAGGATATAATATTTTTCTAACATAAGAAATGCTATATTTGGTATTGGGAAGTTGGAACACATGTAAATGAAAAGTTTGCATATCATTAGTCGCTATCATACTGACAATTACAGCAAATGTACATAATATTATTGTTTATATATAGAATATATATTATTTGTGATTCAATAATTGTAGTTTAATTAGTTACTTATAGACCAAAAATCTTAACTCGTATAACACTGAAGCTAATCTAAATGAATACAGATTTGGTCAAGTTTAGCATGGACTGGGGTCTTTCACGTTGCAATGGAGGAATCGACCAATGGGGTCTTTCAGTGGAGCCTTGATAATTGACTTTCAAGCGTGGGCAGAAAAATTCATTTTCGAAATTTAGTAAAACAAAGCCCGATTTGAATTTTCTTCTCTGAATTTGAGTATTTTACAGAAAAAATCAAAATGCTAGAACAAGCAGACGTGGGCACATCCTTTGCGCGGAGCTACGTGTTTGACTTTTCATTTCCGGAGTAAAAGAGCAGACATCACCAACCTTGAACAGGCCACCGCCGATTCGGATCCGGCAACCAGCTCGACGTTTTCCATTTCTTCTTCATCTTCACCTTCCTCGGCTTCTCCGTCGCACTCACTTCGCCGGCGGTGGCGGCCGATTTTCCAAAGAGGACTCTCGCTATGAGTTCCCGAGCATTAATACTCTTCTTCTTCCTCGTCTCAATTTCGCTCAACGGAGACTCGTCGCTTAATCTCATAGATTGGGAGAGCCTCTCGTAGCCTCTGAATCGCGCGAATCCGGAAGGCATCGAATCGGAAAATAGTGCGCAGCTTCTGGATCGTCCCAGCACGAATGGAGAATATTTTCGAGGCCTGAAATTGAAGCTTCCGCCATAGTTCGCCGCCATTTGAGAAAATTAGAATGGCCCGGGTCTTATCCTCTCCGCCTTTTATTCACCTCCACGTTTTCTTGCAAATCTATAATAAGCCTTTTTGCTAGTTTTTCATATTAAATAAAATCAATGTTAAAATGATATTTAAAAAAGACTATTTTTAAGCAAAAATTTTGAAAGTCTTGAAATAATAAAATTTTAATAACTATAGAATTTAGCCACACTTGTAAAATTCAAGTCAAACGTCTATCACACTAACTCTTGGTGTGGCATGATGAGTTGGGTCCATAAATTACTTTACTGATGCCAATGCACCATATGTATAACACATAAATTAGTTCATAAATTTAAAAAAAAAACACGAAATTAACTATAATACAAAATTTAGTGAATATTGCTTGTTAGAAATTACAATTATCGCCAGAGTAAAATAAATCAATAAGCCTTTTGGGTTACTTCAAGGCGCACCAATGCCACATTCAAACGAGGCAATAGGGTCTTACATTAATCTTATTCAAAATTTTATTTGCTAATGGAACAATCATGATTTAGTATACTGAAAGTATTGTGTTTCCAACTCCGGGTTACTGTACGGAATAGAGATCCACTCGGGTCTTCCTTGAAGGATCGAACAAAGCGGGTCCGATCTTTATTTCTATTAGCCTAGATCTTAGACACTATAACTAAGAAATGAGAGGTTAGAGAATCGGTAGGGCTCGCTCCCTAATATATCCTCCGACACTTAAATTAGTTATCTTTCTCAATTAATAGAAAGATGTAATAATGAGAAATGTATGTGATGATACACAAGAGTTTGGATGCTATCTATTTCGGATGTTGCGCTCTATATGATGCGATTTTTATGTTACGGTGTGCTTAACGGTGAGTGACATCAAAGCGAGAATTATTAGAAATCTCTTTGGAAGCTCTTTTATGGGCAAATAATTGCTCTTCTATATCCTTACCAGCCCGTCATGCTCTTGGGAGTATTAGGATATTTATAGCATTGGTGGGCGATGACAACCACCCACTAAACTATTCGGATGGATAAAGACATACCGATTGGCTGCTGAGACTAGTTATGATAAATTTCTTCAACGTGCGGGAGTGGGCTGCCTTGATTGGACCGTGGAGGTTAGCTTGGCCTTTGGAACAGATTTGGCCAACTAGAATGTTGCTTAGACCTTGGGGCCAACATTGACATGTTGTAAACTGACTATCCTTTGGATCCTTTATCCGTCCGTTGGCTTTTGCGTTGGGCTAGCTTATTTTCGGCCGTCCCCATTATTAGCCCCCATATCGGGAGGTTTGAATTTTTAACCCCGGGTATGTTTATTGATGGGACGCCATTTGTCTTTTTCCTTGTTCATACCTTCTCTAAGCTACGTTTTGATTAGCTGTCTTGCCCATTCTAGCATAATTCTCTACAGATTTTGCTGGCATGAAAAATCTTTGACATTTAATGGTCTGTTGATCATCCCGCTCACTATAAATGAAGGGGCTTATTGTGCCTAATATTATGCCTCAGTTTCATCACTCAAGTGGCATGAGGGTTGGAGTTCGTCATGGAGCCTACGTCACCTACTACCGGGATCAGAGGGAGTTCATCTTTGACGTTCAAAGGCATTTCCCTAGGATGTACATAAAGTCTACTTTGGTTACTCCTCTTCGCGTCTATCTTGGACCTAAGCCCATCTCCTTGATATTGTGGGGTGAGGCTTTCCTTTTGCTGTACCTCCCCCTAGATAATGGCCTATCTTCGGAATGGCCTACTGTTTGACTCCTAAAGAACTGTTATTCTTAGGAGTCATGTTTTACTGCCTATTGAGTACATGCTGGCCTCTCGTTGGGGCTCTTTTTGTTGCTCGCTTATCTTAGAATTCATTACAGTCGAGTAGGGTCTTTGCAGTTGGATCGTCATTCTATGCATATTCATTATTTGTTCTCTTTTTATTCTATGTTTGCCGTTGCAGTCTTTGTCTTTGTAAAAAAAAAAAACAATGAATGAAACTACTAAGTATTCTTTTGCCCTCATTGTTTGCCTCTTCAATTCTTTGAATGTCACTCTTTTTGTTGCCTAATGTTATTAGACCAGGCCACTCGTAGTTTGGCTTTGTGGAGGTTTCTAACTCATGACGGTCCATCTTGGGCGCCGGGTTGGATCATGGGTTGGTCAAATCAACTTGACAATGGATTGGATTGTTGGCCTGGCAGTCTAGCTTAATGCCGGACTGAATCATGGGCCAGCCAAACTGGCTTGACACCAGACTAGATCATCAGCCTGACAGTCCAACTTGACGTCGGACTAGATCGTGGGTAGCCCAACCGGCTTGATGTCAGATTGGATCATGGCCAACCCAACCGGTTGGATGTTAGACTGGATCAAGGGCCTATCAATTCGACTTTGAGTCCATCACAGCTGTGCACCGCCAATTTTCCATTTCTGGAAGTGAGATGTAGTAGCCTTGTAGCTCATGTCATCCTACCATTCGGCCTATCAAATCTACCAGATGTCAATCACTCGTGCAAGCCATCATTAATGGGGCTGACAGTTGATGTGCCGAAGGTCTTCGATTAATGATGCTGGCGGCTGACATGGCTTGGGCCATCATTAAGGGCGCCCGTTGCTGGCCTGTTATAGTGCTTCGTGGAGCACGCATGTCACCTGCCATTAGTATGTGCATCTCCTTGGGACTCCACGATGGCGCCATTTTGGGGTTTCGAATGGGAGTTTATATAAATGATGATCATTTGTCATTCTCCTTGTTCTTCTTTCATGATTCAAATCCTCTTCACCCAACCTTTTCTTCTATGGCTCTTATTGTTGGTGTGGTTCATTCGGTTCTCACCAGAGCCGATATCGCGGCTTTGTATATACAGTACAACATTCTGAATGTGATTCCATTCGGGGTGCCAGTGGAGTACAATAGAGCCTGCTCTCCTTTGAATGTGTTCATCACCATTTATAAGGCCCACCTAAGGAGCGGCGTTCTCTTCCCCCTTGCGCAGGAGTTGCAAGAAATTCTGGTAAACCTTGGCGTTCCAATCGTAAGGTTTCACGCTATCGCTATGCGATATTTGTACTATCTTTGCATCTTTCTCCGCCACCACGGGCGGACATTGAACGCTGTGATTGTGAAAGTGATCTTCCAGTTTTGTCCAAATGTAGATTTGATTTTACTGTCCCCTCGGGATTTACAAATAAGTAAGGTTATCCCTGACTCCATGAAGAATTAGAAGGATCGATTCTTCTTCATGAAGGTTCTTCGGACTGGGTCATCCCAATGAGTGAGGCAACGTGTCTGCATCCTTCATCAACAAAGTTTCACATTAGGAGGACTCAGCAAGGCTACTGACAGAGTTGGTCGGAGTAAATACTAGCTTATTCAATAAGAAGGACAACCTGTTATCTTCTAAGTGGGAGTCTCTGGGAGCGAGAGTGATCGCTCCGCTGTTGGCTCGGCCCAAAAGGAAAGTTCTATCACTACACATTAGGGGCTCCCCCAAGAGTGCGTCTCAGTGGCAGGATGCTTCATTGAGCTCAGATTCCTCTTCCACCACGCTAAGTCTTCCCAAGGTGAAGAGGACGCAAGGGGTCGGCGAGCAATCTAGGGGTTTGCTTGTTATCCCGTCTTCTTTAGCCGGTCGTGTCTTGGAGGAGGGTACCTATACGAGTGATGAGCCCCCTGCGATCCAGCAGTTGAGAAGTTGACCGAGCCGGTTTTCTCAACTACTCTGGTCGAGCATGGGGTCCCCGTCCCTACCACCGTATTGCCTAAGGAGTCCAACCGGGCCCCTCTACAGCTTTGGTTGAGAGAGTGTCGATAGTGAGCAACTAACAAGGGCTCAGGGGACGGACGACGCATAGGTGGTGGCAACCATGGAGGCTTCCTGTGTAGAGGTTCTAGCATCTGGGTCCCCTGAGGATCCAACAGCTCCTCCACCGCATTCAACCTTTGTGGCACCTCCTGTTTGCTTTGGGATCCAAGGTTCCTCTGAGTATCGCTGTTGAGGAAATACGTTACATTGATGTATGTTTCGGATAACTTTTCACTTTGAGAATGGCCTGCCTTAATTTCTTTCTCCTTTTCTTTTCGCAGGATGACAAAATGATGTAAATTTTGTTGACATGTTTGTGCCAGCGATCATCAAGAATTCGCATGCTGGATAGAGAAGTCCAACATCTGAATCAGACGCACGTTGACCCGATCGTGCTCGAGGAGATGCAGGGTAGACTGAATGTTGCCCAAGGCCCAATAGTGCCGAGAACAGTTTGCCAACCTCACCCTCAAACTGTCTGAGCTCTGAGAGTGTTCCAAGGAGCTTGGGGGTGATCAACAAAGGCTCAGGAATGCACTGCAAGCTTCTGAGCAGCGTCTTGTGGATCTCTGAATGGAGAATGTCTAGCTAGGAGCCAAGCTCAGGAGTCCATTTAGTTCAGATGAGGTGGGTCAAGCCCTGGGTGCTAGATATTTAGAAGGCATCCACATATGCCAACAGATCACTTTCTTGGTTGATCTGAATTTTCATGTTGGCTTTTTTGATCCAAGGAATGATGGTGCTCATCACTGGTCTAACTTGATGGATTTCTCTAACACGAGGGAACCTTCATCACGCCCGTTGAGGAGCCTCCAGCCATAGAGTAGCCATCACTTAGGGTTGTTAGCCAGATGGCGCCTTTCTTATTTTTATTGTGTTAGTATACTTGTATATTCTGGCTATGCAATGAATCAATGAAGCTTTTCCCAATTGTCACTACTGGAGTTTTTGTATTTATATGGAATTTTATTTTTGATGTATCGTTCCTTGCTGACTAAGCGTTATTGTCGTACTTGTCATGTTTTGACGAGGTCAAGGTTGTTGTTCACGTGTTACATGGGGGCTTGTCCCTTCGGGGGACATTGTCGTCCCCACGTGTCTAATCTTAGTTTGCAGGCCATGGTTGACTGATGGTTCCCGTCCTTGTGCGTGTGAGTCATTGCAAATATGCTAAGGAGCCCCCTAAGGTTTAAGTGTTTGACCACACATGGGCTGCTCGGAGTAGATCCGAGGTTCAAATTTGATCATGTTTGAGCCACTCGGTTCATAGACCGATGTTCTTTGACCGTTTGCAGGTCGAGAGGCAAGTGGGGAGAAACCCACCTAACTTAGGGCAGTCTAGGTCATTCAATTTTATATAATGTCATGCAAGCATTCATATGAATAAGCAAATAATAATGAACAAACGTTGTAATAAATGAGTAATTATTTTATTAATTTAAATGTGGTACATCTTACAAGCACGCTCTGAGATGCATGCTAGTCCTACCTAGACTTGGCAAGAGGTTACTAGTAGTACTTCTTGAGGTGACGGTGTTTCACGTTCTTAGGACCGATTTGCCATTCTGGATGCACATCTTTTATACACTGTTTCGGAGAATCGCTGAGATGAGGAATGGGCATTTTCAATTTGAGGAGAGTTTATTTCTGTTAGTGTTCTTACCGGTGGCCTCTATATTATGTATAACTAGGTTTCCGACCTCAAATTGGCGTATTTTCACCATCTTATTGTAGTATCGGGTGATCTACTGCTGATAGGCCACCGTGTGTATCTTGTCTGCCTCTTAGGATTCTTTGAATAGATCGAGATGCTCTTTGAGCCGTTAGAAATTATTGAGTAGATCAAAACCCTCAACTCGAAGGCTGGGCAGCACGATTTCCATTAAGATGACCACTTCAATCCCACAGCATACATTGAAGGGTGTCTTACGGGTTGGTTTCTTTGGCGTTATCCAATTCGACCATAACACAGATGGCAACTCATCCACCCAAGGCTCTAAGTGTCTTCCAGCTTGGTCTTCAACATAGTAGTAGGATTTAGTTAGTGACCTCACTTGCGGATAGGCGACAGAGTTATGAACCAGTCAGATTTCCAAACATATACAATACTTGGTGAAGCGCTTATCGATGAACTAAGTTTCGTTGTCAGTTAATATGACCTCAGGAATCCCGAATCTACAAACAATGCTTTGCCAAACAAACTCCACCATATTTTGTTCAGTGATCCGAGCCAGCAGAGAAGCTTCAACCCACTTTGTAAAGTAGTCTATGCTGACAATAATGAACTTTCTCTATCCAGATGTGATGGAAAAAGGGTCGAGAATGTTGAGTCCCCATTACATGAACGGTCATGGGGCCTGAAGGGTCCTTAGTTCTGTGGGTGATTGATGGGACATGTTGCCATGGACATGGAAATTCTCAAACTTTTTCACAAAGTCCGCGGCGTCTTTCTTCATCGTTGGCCAATAGTAACCTTGATGCATTATTTTGAAAGCAAGATTCTTACCTCCGATAAGTGACCCACATATTTTAAGATGAACCTTACTCAGTGCATAGTTGCCTTCCTCCGGTGTGAGACACCGCAAGTGCAGGGTGGAGTACCATCACCGGTACAACCTCCCGTCCATGATGGTATACCAACTTGCCGTCTTTTTCACATGCTTAGTGTCCTCTTTGTTCTCCAGCAAGATACCGTCGATGATGTATATCCAGTAGGGAGACATCCAACTTTCGTCACTGGAGACTTGTAGTACTCCTTACTTGGATTCTTCTATACTTGGAGATGTCAAAACTTCACACCTATTTCTCGAATGCTGTTTCAGGTTTTCGGTCGCCGTAGCTATCGCTAGCTGGTCGGCCATCCAATTGTCTATTCTTGAAATGTGTACTATCTCGATCTTATCAAAGTTATAAGCCATACTCCTTACTTTAGCAAGGTACTTCACGAGCAGTGAGCTAGACACCGCAAAGTTCCCGCAAATTTGGTTGACGATCAGTTTTGAGTCATAATAGACAGTCAAGTTTATCGCCGAGGACTCTTTCACCAATTGGAGTCTAGCAAGATGGGCTTCGTGTTTGGTGATATTGTTGGTGGCCGGGCATCTATGTTTTAACTAGTAGGTTATCTCTAACCCATTAGGAGTCCTTAAGACCACTTTGCCCCACTGCTAGATTGTGTCGATGAATGGTCGACGTGCAATGTCCAGACTGGGGTCATCTCTGATTGACGGGCGTCTTCACTACCAACCTGGGCATCCAGAGTAGGGGTCGTAGTTTCAATTACAAAGTCCACTAGCGCCTGGCCTTTTATGGTTGACCTTGGCTTGTACTTTATTTCAAACTCACCCAATTTGATGGTCAATTTGACCAACTATCCAGACATATCGGGTATCGATAGGATTTCCTTCAAGAGTTGATCGGTCATGACAACGATTTTATGAGCTTGGAAGTAAGGCCACAATTTCCTGGCTGAATAGACGAGCGCGAGTGCAATCTTTTTGACATGCGTGTAATGAGTCTCAGCATCTACCAAAATCTTACTGACGTAATAGATCGACCATTGCATATTAGATTACTATCGGATCAAGACCGAGCTTAGCGCCACCTTCAAAACTATTAGGTACAAGTACAGTTCCTCGCTTTCTTTCGGTGATGTTAAGAGAGGAGGATTGGCTAAATACTCCTTCAGCTCTTGGAAAGCAGCCTGATAGTCGATTGTCCATTTGAAACTGTTTGTCTTCATCCCTCTCACAACCTTGAAGAAGGGGAGGTATTTTTCTGCGGATATTGCTAAAAAACGGAAGAGTAACACAAGTTTCTCAGTGAGCCTCTAAACGTCCTTCATAGTCTGTGGTGGGCTCATATTCATGATTGCCTTTATTTTCTTGGGGTTGGCATCAATCCCTCACTTAAAGACGATAAAGCCCAGGAATTTTTTGAAGGATATTTTGAAAATGCACTTGGCTAATTTTAATTTCATCTGGTGCACCCAGAGTATTTCGAAGGCCTTGCTAAGGTCAATGATATGGTCGTCGGTGGTTTTGTTTTTGATGAGCATGTCATCTATGTACACTTTCATATTCTGACTGATCTGAGTTTTAATATTTTATTCACGAGTCGTTGGTACGTGGTGGCTGCATTCTTTGGACCAAAGGATATAACCGTATAACAGTACGTTCCTTGATTGGTCATGAAGGAGGTATGCTCCTCATCCTTGGGATTCATCCGGATCTAGTTGTACGCATCCATGAAACTCAGCAGTTCATACCTAGATGTGGAGTCCAGCAGTAAGTTGATCTTGGGTAGCGGGAAGCTATCCTTCGGGCATGCCTTATTCACGTTGGTAAAGTCGATGCACGTCTACAACTTTCCATCACCCTTTTTAATAAGGACCACGTTAGAGAGTCAATTTGTATACTAGACTTCTCTGATAGAGCCGGCATGGAGCAACTTCTTCACTTCCTCCTAGATGGTAATTAGCTTTTCGATTGAATGGTTTTTCTGCTTTTACCTAACAGACTTATGACTTGAATCGAGATTCGACTGTTGGACCATTACTCCGATTGGGATCTCTGGCATGTCGGTAGGGGCCCGTACGAAAACCTTTGAGTTCTGCTGGAAGAAGGTAATTAGTTGATCTTGGAGGAGTCCAGTAAGTGTGCCCTTGATTTGTATGCATTTGTCTGGATCACTAGGGTCTACAGGGGTCTGGTCAGTTGTCTCACCGAATTGAGCTTGCTACAGGATTGCCTCATCTCGATGATCAAAGTCCTCAATCGGTCGGTTTGTAGTTGCTTGAGTACTTGGGATAGATAACATGTTCGATCGGTCATTTGGTCACCCAGTACTTCTCCGATGTCGCATGCTGTTAGAAATTTTATCTTCAGATGTGGGATCGACGTCACTGCCCTAAATGTCGATAGGTAGGGTTGACTAAGGACATCATTATAAACCGAAGGCAAGTCAACCACTAGGAACGTGTGCATGTGGGATGCCATTCAAGGGTACATTCCCAAGGTGACTTCTAGTTAGATGGTTCCTTGGATGGGCACCGGCTCATTGTCTAGTCTATAAGGGGGTCATTTGACCATTTTTAATTAACTCTATTTTAGTCCTAACTTAAAATAAGTATCAAGGTAAAGTAAATTGTATAAATTTTTATTATCTATAAAAAACCGTTTTAGCTTATAATTGATTGTACCATCTGATACGAGTATGGATACAACTAGAGAGTTAGAATGGGGAGTCATTATAAATTCCTAAATCATCTAATGAACTACACATATATGTCCAAAATAAACATATCAGGTGTGATGCGTACCTGGATCCGACTTCGAACAGATTCGGATTCTTCTGGGTGGTTTGAACCGGCTCCGTTCACTGAGTACGAATCCTGCACACCACTAAAACGAACAAGAGGTCAGCGTTATCGGCG